>BQNB010005410.1:0-92266 GCA_026074375.1 Tanacetum coccineum | reverse complement strand
TATTTCAGCCTTGGTTAGCCTTCCAAGGTCGTGGTTTTCAAGTCAGGAGAGATGATCAGCTGCTAGATTTTTAGCACCTTTCTTATCACGGATCTCAATATCGAATTTTTGGAGTAGCAGGATCCATCGAATCAGCCGTGGTTTTGCATCTTGTTTTGTGAAGAGATACCGCAGGGCAGAGTGATCCGTGAAAACGATGGTCTTGGATAAGACCAAGTATTATCGGAACTTGTCGAATGCGAAGACGACAGCCAAAAGTTCATTCTTGGTAGTTGTGTAGTTCTCTTGTGCTTCGTTTATTGTTTTGCTGGCGTATTGTATGGGCTTGAAATGTTTGTTGATCCTCTGCCCTAACACTGCTCCGACAGCATAATCACTTGCGTCGCACATGACTTCAAATGGCTATAACCAATCTAGCTTGATCATGATTGGTGCCTGCGTTAGTTCACGTTTTAACTTATCGAATGCTTGGATGCATTCTTCAGAGAAATTAAATAGGGCGTCTTTAACTAGGAGTTGGGCCATTGGGCGTGCGATTTGTGAGAAGTCTTTTATGAATCTTCTGTAGAAACCGTTATGTCCTAGAAAGCTTCGAATGACTTTCACATTCGTGGGATATGGTAGTTTGGAGATTGCATTGATTTTTGCTGTATCGACCTTAATTCTTGAACCTGAGACCTTATGGCCGAGGACGATTCCTTCTTATACCATGAAATGACACTTTTCCCAGTTTAACACAAGGTTGGTTTCCTCGCACCTTTTCAGCATCTTTTCAAGGTTTTTTAGGTAGTGGTCGAAAGAACTACCAAAGACGGAGAAATCGTCCATGAATACCTCCATGCTATCCTCGATAAGCTCATAGAATATGGCTGTCATGCAGCGCTGAAAGGTTGCTGAGGCATTGCATAATCCGAAGGGCATTCGTTTGTATGCGAAGGTTTCGTAAGGGTAGGTAAATGTGGTTTTCTCCTGATCTTCAAGGGCAATAGGGATTTGAGAATATCCTGAAAACCCGTCTAGGAAGTAGTAGTACTCATGCCCAGCTAGGCGTTCGAGCATCTGATTGATAAACGGAAGTGGAAAGTGATCTTTCCGGGTTGCGATATTCAATTTATGATAGTCGATACACACGCGTCATCCAGTGACCGTCCTTTGCGGGATGAGCTCGTCCTTCTCATTCTTTACTACGGTCATCCCTCCTTTCTTTGGGACAACCTGGACCGAACTCACCTAAGGACTATCGGAGATGGGGTAGATTAATCCTGTGTCAAGGAGCTTTATGACTTCCTTTTTTACTACCTCCTTGATGTTGGGGTTTACTTGTCTTGGAGGTTAGACACTTGGTTTGAACTCGTCTTCCATGAGAATTTTGTGAGTACAAAAGGATGAGTCGATCCCTTTAATATTCTCAATACTCCAGGCGATCGCCCCTTTATGATTCTTAAGAACCTTGAGAAGCTTGGCTTTTTTGGCGGTGGATAATGCGGATGAGATGACCACTGGGAGTTGGTTGTTTTCCTGGAGGAAAGCATACTTAAGGTGTTCGGGTAATTCCTTTAGTTCAATGTTTGGGTGGTTCGATGCATGATGGTTTTAATCGATTCTCCGGGGCCTTCCATTCGAGTGGCTCTACCGGCTCTGTCTTAGGGTAGAAGGAAACTGCATGCACTTCGTTAGAATCTTCCTCTTCTTCGTCTTCAGCCCATTTTCTGTCATGATTTACTGTGTTGACCCATTATTCTTGTACCAGCTTAGCGGTGTGATCGGCGCATTATAGGTAATCATCACGGGAGTGTTTGGATTTCCTAATGTTGAAGGTGACGGTTTCACTTCCGACTCTTAGACTCAATTTTCCTTCGTGAACGTCAATTACAGCTCTTGCCGTGGCTAGGAAGGGCCATCCCAAAATGATCGGGACTAGCTCATCTTCGTCCATCTCCAAAACTACGAAGTCAACTTGGAAGATGAACTTGCTTACTTTTACCAACAGATTCTCGCAGACCCCGATGGGGTATTTGATAGATCGGTCGGCCAGTTGAATACTCATTTTGGTTGGTTTGAGTTTAGAATTCCCTAATCGTCAAAAGAGAGAGTGTGGCATAAGATTTATACTTGCTCCTAAATCAGCTAAGGCGTTCTTAACTGCCAAGGGTCCGACAAGACATGACAGTGTGAAGCTTCCTGGGTCCCCTTCTTTTTAGGGCAGACTCCTTTGGATAATAGCAGAACATTTCTCACTAAGTTTGGCCGAGGAGGCCGCTTTTTCAAGTTTTTCCTTATGTGAAATGAGATCTTTCAACACCTTGGCTCCTTTTGGCATGTGGATCATGGCTTCTAGGAACGACAGATTGATGTGAATCTGTTTGAAGATTGAGAGAAGCCGTTCATCCTCGTCATCCTTTTTTCTGCTTCTTTAATCTGGATGGAAAGGGCATATTAGATTACTTGGAGGGTTGGTAAAAGATGGATGGCCAAGGGCGGGTTCTTGTATAGTGCTTGGTTCTGCACCCTCAGGTCCTTCCTTTTCGTTTGCCCCCTTAGTGTGGTTGGTAGATGTTGATTGTGATGGAGCTGGGAAGGGTGGGTCTTGAGTGCTAACTCCTGATCTGGTTGTTATGGCAAAAGTTGGCGCTTCAGGTTTAGGAGTCTCGCTTTTCCTGATCGTGGAGAGGATTTGGGAGAATTGTTCATGCAATTCCTTACAGTGCTGGTGAAGCAATTCTCATATCCCTTTCGTGTGGGACTTATTTTCGAGCATAAAGTTGATGAGCTCGTCTTCAAACTTACTTCTAACAATCTATTCAGGGCCATCCTTTTTTTTCTTTACGTTTGTTGTTCCCCTATGGTGGGGTATCGTCATTCTGATAGAACCTCAGAAGGGAAGGATCATCATAGATGTCTCCCCCTAATAAGCATACCCGCTCGGCCGGGTTGTTCTGCTTGCATTCATCAGCCTCGTGGGATCCTCCGCAGTAGTCGCAAAATAGGTAGGGGGTTTTCAACCCAACCTCCTGAGTAGGTGTTACGAGGTAGGTGATTTTGTTACAGGCCCTTTTTAAATGCCCCCTGATTGTGGGTTGCATTGCTTCCGAAATGGAAGAAACGTTCATGGATGGCGATAGGTCGTCCCACAGATCGTCTTGGTATTGGACGTATTCTTCTATTCGATTCCACCCCTCTTCTTTGGTGAGAGAGCTAAAGCAAAATTGAGTGAATTGATCGAGTTTCACACGATTGTCAAGAGATATGTTATCGTGAAAGATTTGTACCAGAAGCCATTTCTGTATCCCATGATGGGGGACCTGTTTGATTAAGTCCTGGAAACGGATACAGGCGCTTTTGATGGGTTCGTCATCCCTTTGTTTGAATCGAAGGATTAAATCTCTAAGGGACGAGGTGCGTCCTACCGGAAAGAAGTAGTCAAGGAATCGTGACACGAGTTGATCCCATGTCGTGATTTGAGCGGGGGGTATTCTGTCAAACCATTCTGCCGCTTTTCCTTTGAGTTATAAATAGAAGAAGCGTAGCCTAGACATATCCCTTGTGGCTCTGTCAGCTTGTATGCTATCGATGATACTTAAGTAGTGCTTAACATAACGAAGGGGGTCCTCGTTTCTTTATCCTTGGAACGTGCATGTTCCTTGAATTAATAAGATGTCGCGTGCGTCGACGATTCTTCCTGTTTGTTCAGTTGGAAGGGTGATTGGGTTTTGGAAGCCAGAAGAATTGGGGCGGGAATGGCCTCGTAAGGTTTTGAGAGGGGTTAGTGGTTTGGTTCTGGTGTTGTTGGAAGAGGATGCTTCATCATCAAAGAGGTTTCTTCCGGCTATGGCTAAAGATTCATTTTGATGTCGACGCCAGGCGGCTCTCCTAAGCCTTCAGAATTCTCTTTCGGGTTCATCGAGAGATTTTGTTAACCTCTTAACGGTGCTACGTGTCATGGTGACAGATTTACAAAACAGATAACACAAAGAAAAGATAGACTACGAGAAAGCTAATATATGGAATTAAAGTCTCACTTGAAAGGATTCAAGCGAGTAAAACTAAGTTAAACTATGACCAAAACCTAACTATTCCCCACGCAGTGGCGTCAAAAACTTGATGCGGTCGTCGTAGGACTTCAATAAGAAGTTTTACAACTCCCTAGGCAGAGTACCTAACCGTTGTAGTAGTAGTATAGGCAAAACTCGGGGGTTGTTATCGTTCTCTAGGGGAATAGGTTGGGAAGGCTTGATCATGGTCCAACAGAATTCTAAGGGTTGAGAGAAGATTATTTTTGTGTTTTTATATTTTATGAAAGCAAGTAAATCTATGGTTTGAGATGTTGGTTTGTTTAACTATTAATTAAACTAATATCTAATCTACTGGTGATAACTTTATGATAATTAAATGTATTTACTTAATCATGCATTACTTATCGGATTTCTTCTCCTAATCATGTTGCCTTGTCACACTTGTGATGATTTGTGTAAGTATTTCCTAGGTCATGAATGGATTACACGAATCCGCCGTCTATTTAATATTTCGTTAAGGCAACGCGCAAGTAAGGTAGTATGAAGACTATTACAAGGCCCCTAAAAGTATATTAAATGCGTGTGAAATATCTTAAGAGGGATCAACCATATTAGGAGGTAAGGTAGTATGAAGACTGTTACCCGATGGTATCCTTTCTACGCACTCGCGTTTCCCTAGACGTGTCTACAGCGATACAGACAAAAGCTGGTTTTCTAAAGCCTAACGCACACACTCATCAACAAAAAGCAATAGTAATAGGATCTACAATCCGACTTTCATGCAATCATAAGCAAATACAAAGGAGGGTTTAGCCTAGCATGTTAAGGATAGAGCAAGAACATAGATTAATCACACAACACATAGACATATTGAATGATTAATGAATAACACTCTTACTTGATTAAAACATGGATAGAAGGTAGTTACAATAGGGTTTTGAGGCCCTAAAAATGACCTTTAAAGCTGCTACAAAGACTAGGGTTCGTCTCCTAAAAGTTATACAAAGTTACACCACTTAAAACCCTAAAATCGGTTTTGTATATATAGAGATATTGCTGCGACGGCGTCGTGTTGAAGTCCTGACGCCGTCGCTACGTGGATGATTCTAGATCCTCTTTAAGTTGGCCACATCCTGATGCCGTCACTAGATCTCTGACGCCATCACTGGATGGATCACGAGGGCGTCACTTTATGCCTGCGACGCCATCTTCACGCTCTGTAAACAATACTTCTTCATGGATTTGGTGTAGGTTCGTAATCTTGTCTGTTTCTTCTCCAAATGAGCTCAAGTCACGTGTATTTCCTCCAAATGCCATCCAAGTGCTAAAAACCTAAAAACAAACGATTAACCACATAATCTGGGCATATTTACATGATTTAGGGGGTTAAATGACCCCAAAATAGTGTATAAAATGACACCTTATCACTTTGTTGTGGCGTGTTCTTGCTATGCGTACCTCTAATATCACAATTGGTAGTAGAGCTTGCGTGAAACTTTGGTTATCTGTAGCTGCGTTTTAGGGTTATAAAAGCCAAACACGAACCTAGAAAGTATACCAGCGATTTAGGGATTACAGAAGCTGAAAACAACCTTGGACGATAACCTGTGACTTGAGGTTATTCATGTGTGTGATCTGGTTAGCTTCTGTGCAAGCTTGGTGACCTGTAACCTGCGATTAAGGGTTTACAGTAACCTAAACCAATGATCGATTTTAACCTGAGACATTCTGGTTAGTCGCCTATTTGATCAGACCTTAGTTAACTGATTAGAATTTTTTTTTGGTTTTAATTCAGCGAGTTGGAAACAGTCCAGGAATGTTGATTGTCTCGTCTATTAGTTGAGTTTTAGTAGGGTAATCTGGAAAATCGTTGATAGGCCTACGTGTATCCAATACGAACCAAGAACAAATATATCCAAGCCGTGGAATAAGGGCTGGATAAATGTCCTTACAGACCTATTTACGATCCAAACAAAGAACAAGGATGGTGACTAGTACTTCACAACCACAAACGGCAAAAGAAACAAACTTGACATTTCAGTGTTTGTTTTCAATGTCAACGAACTATACCATCTGGAGGATGTGTATGGATGTTCTTCTTGGAATTCATGGAGTCTGGGATGTGGTAGATCCGGGCTCAAATGATGCTAAGAAAAACAATATAGTTAAAGGCTTGTTGTTTCGATTGATTCTAGAGGATTTGATTTTACAAATCGGAACTTTAAAAACCAAGAAGGAGATGTGGGAAGAAATAAAGACCCGTAACCTAGCAGATGATCGTGTGAACGAAGCTAGGCTTCAAACCCTAATTACAGAGTTCGAGAATCTGAAGATGTCTGATGATGGTACCATAGACGAATATGCTGCAAAGTTATCAAGTATTGCTTCTAAATCAGCCACGCTAAGAGAAGTCCATGTCAAACACAAGCTAGGTAAACAAAGGTTTCACAGCAATTAGCATCCTAGACGGTATTAGTCCATATCGTGGCAACCCTAGAACATGTTTTAAACCTTGAAGGGACAGGGTTTGATGATGTGGTTAGACGATTGAAAGCGTATAAAGAAAGAGTCAAAGAAGAAGATAAAGCAAGCGATGCTCAAGAGAAATTGCTTTATGCTGCGACTGATAATTTTGAGAGGAATAATGACTCAAGCGGAGGAAGAGGACGTGGCTCATAACCCTCCGGGGTCGAGTGTCGAGATCGATGTCAGGACTGGTCGGTTGCAACTCTCAAAACCAAGGTCACCAGTGACTCCTCAAAAAAACCGTTAAGAAAATCGGCAAAGGGGTACTGAACAAAAGGAGCAACACGACCTTCGTCACACATAAATGAGTGTTGCCGTATTTGATAAATCGTACACTTTGTTCAAGATGTCCAGATCGAAATGATGACAATGAGTAAAACCATGTTGAGACACAAGAGTGCGATGTGAATCATGAGGAACGGTATGTACATTATGATGAACCATAGTTATTAAGAGAGATGAATTTACATAAATGAAAGAAAAGTACACTCCAACCAAACGATCGGTCCAACTCTTGAGGAAGAGTATGAAAAGGTACTGTTTGACACGTTACTAGTAATAGGCAGGTAATACTCATACTTTACCATGAAATTGAATGAAAATATAACAGGACGTGTTAGGTTCGGAGATGGTTTGTGTGTAAGCATAAAAAGGAAAGGCTCAATTTTGTTCCAAGAGAAGAATGGTGAACAAAAGTTTCTTAAAGATATCTATTACATTCTCGCGCTTTGAAGTAATGTGATAAGTCTCAAACAAGCTACAATGCCCGGTTGTGATATTTGTATACGAGGTGATTTCTTAACCATGCGTGATAGCTGTTGAAGTTTGCTAATTAAAGTCCTGCGAAGTGAAAACCGTCTATACAAGACTCAACTTAAAGTTGGGGAACCCTATTGTTTACATGCTAACATTGATGAAGATTCGTAGTTGTGGCACGTACGAATTGGTCATATCGGCTTTGGTGCGGTGAATTTGATGCACAAGTTAGTTAAAGGGGTACCGGTAATAAAGCATCAAGATCAAGCATGTGAGTCTTGCATGGTTGGAAAACAAACGAAGAAGTCATTCTCGAAGAAGGAAACATATAGAGCTTCACAAATACTTGAGATGGTTCATGGGGATATATGCGGACCGATAAATCCTCTCACTCAAGAAGGTAACTCTTATATCCTAGTTCTTATCGACGATTGTTTTAGGTACATGTGGTCTTTTCTTTTAAAGCACAAAAGTGACGCGCTTGGAGTAGTCAAGAGATTCAAGACATCAACTGAAAAACGAATGGGTAAAGAAATTATAACATTCTATACGGATAGAGGTGGTGAATTTACGTCACATAACTTTAATCGTTTTTGTGGCCAAGAAGGAATAGCACGTATGTTGACAGCTCCTTATGCACCTCAACAAAATGGAATTATGGAACGTAGAAACCGCACTCTACTCGAGATGACTAGGTGTATCACGAAGGCAAGAGGCGTACCGAACTACTTTTGGGGTGAAGCGGTTCGACATGAAACCTATATAATAAATCGAACACCTACGCGAGCATTGGTAGGAGTTATGCCATACGAGAAGTTTTATGGAGAAAAATCAAACCTTGAAGACTTAAAGGTATTTGGTTGCATTGCCTATGAAAGAATAGTCTCGAAGCACTTGAAGAAACTTGATGATAGGTCGAAGCCATTGGTTTATCTCGAAAAAGAACCTAGTTCATGAGGTTTTCGTCTCTACAATCCATGTGAAAATAAAATCATCATAAGTGCTTATGTTGCGTGTGATGAGAAGAAAGGCTGGAATTGGAGAACGAAATCAGGAGATACAAACCAAGTGGGAAGAGAAGCATAAAATTTCACTGTCCTATGGAACGATAGGAACGACATTGAAGGGACTGAATTTGAGCAGCAGCCACTGAATGAGGATACGAACCTGGAAGTTGATGTACATGAACAACCCATTCCACGAATTATTATTCACATCACAGATGTTACTTTTCATGCTACAGTAACCCCGCATGTTACTGTTCATGCTACAGTAACCGATGAACGGGAGTTTGATCATAAGCTACACCTATCCCAGTACGTCGTTCAACCCGTAACAAAGTGTTACCAACAAGGTTAGTAGATTAACAACTTAATGTCCATGAATTAATGTTAACACTTGACGAGGAACCATGGAATTACAATGAAGCCAAATCGAAACCGCAATGGCTCAAAGCAATGAAAACACTTAGAAACTCATTTATCTTCCTAAAGATGTTAAACGATTGGGTTGAAGTGGTTGTTCAAGATTAAAAGAAACGTGGATGGTTCCATCATGAAGTAAAAAGTGCGTTTAGTTGCTAAAGGCTATGTAGAACAACCCGAGATAGATTTTGATGAAGTATACGCGCCGCTAGCTCGATTCAAGACCATATGACTATTGATTGTTCTCGCAGCTGAGAAATGATGGAAGATTCATCACTTGGATGTGAAAACGGCTTTTTTGCATAGCGATCTAAAGGAAGAAGTATATGTTGTTCAACCTGAGGGATTTGAAAAACCAGGAGATGAGAGAAAAGTATATAAGTTAGCTAAATCGTTATATGGCGTAAGGCAAGCTCCAAGGGCATGGAACATAAAGATTGATAATACTTTAAAAGAGATGGGTTTTCAACATTGCATGCAAGAAAAGGATGTTTATAGAATGGTGCTCAATGGAGAATTTATCATTGTTGCGGTTTATGTAGATGAATTATTCGTGACTAAGACAAGCTTAGAACTCATAAATTAGTTCAAGAAGAGGATGGCATCACAATTTGAAATGTCGGATCTTGGTGAATTAACCTACTACTTAGGTGTTGAAGTCGATCAAGAAAAGGATTGCGTGAAGATCAAGCAAGAGAGATATGCAATGAAAATATTAAAAGAAGCTAGTATGGAATCTTGCAATGCAACTTTATGTCCAATGGAACCGGGACTCAAGTTGTCGAAAGCTGAGGATGAATCAGAAGTTGAAGCTACTCAATATCGAAAAGTGGTTGGTTGCTTACGTTATCTCTTGCATACTTATCCATATTTAACATACTCGATGGTGTGGTTAGTCGATACACGCAAAGTCTAAAATAACCACATGCACGAGCTATCAAGCAAATCCTACGCTATCTTAAAGGTACAACTTCATTTGGATTTAAATACAATTGTAGTAATGCCATGAAATTGGTAGGATATAGTAATAGCAGTCATAATGTTGATATTAATGATGGACGGAGTAAACTGGACACGTTTTCTATCTCGGTACATCACCCATTACATGGTGCTCACAAAAGCAAACTACCGTGGCGTTATCTTCGTGTGAAGCTGAGTTCATGGCAGCCACTGCAGCTGCGTGTTAAGCAATTTGGCTAAGGGAGTTATTGGCGAAAGTGACGGGGTTGGAAAGACAAAAGGTGATAATTATAGTTGATAACAAATCAGAAATTGTGTTATCAAAGAACCTGGTCTTGCATGGTAGGAGCAAGCACATCCACATTCGATACCACTTCATTCGTGAGTATGTGGAAAACAAGCAGGTTATAGTTGAGCATGTATCCGGAGAAAATCAAAGAGCAAATCCATTGATAAAGGCCTTGGCGTTCATAAGGTTCAAGGAGATGAGACCGTTACTTGGTGTGCAAGAGTTACCTCTTCGACTCAGAAATTCAGGGTGATTGTTGGTCAATGTTTTGAGTTTGATGGTGGCTTAGGCGTGATATCAGACTCAGCAATACAAGTTGGAGTGCAAGTCCAACTCGAATATGTTTATTTAATGTGTATTAGTTATCTTCCGGCAAGTTAGATAATTATAAGGTTAAGTAAATTGCAATCCTAGTTATAGTCTAACGAGAATATGTTAGTCTATATATACCGATAAGGGTAAGGAATTATTTTGTATCAATTGAAGTTTTGAGTTAGGTTTATTCAATAAAAGTGTTGCGTGTTCTGGCAGCTTTATTCCTGTGCCAAAATTATTGTTTCTTTGCTGTTATGTGTTCTTGTTATGCGTACCTTTGATAACCACATATTCAACCGTATTCGTGACTATTCCTTCCTTCGATTCTTTGGGCATCAATGTTTTCCCCATCTTCGTCCTTACAACCGTCACAAGATGGATTTTCGGTCTATTCCATGTGTCTTTCTAGGATACAGTCTAATTCATCATGGATATCGTTGTCTTGACTTATCAACCGAGCGTCTTTAGATTGCTCGTCATGTTCGCTTTAATGAGGATCGTTTTCCTTTTGTCATATCCAAAATAAATATCCCACCTGCTCCACAAGGAAGCCAATATTATTCTTCGGAATCAACTCCTAATCCAGGTCCTGACTCTCCCAGTCCTTCCTCGAGCTGAATGAATCCTCTAGGTTCTACGAGCCAATCTGGCTCTCCAAACTCACTTGATAGCTTTCTGAGCGTGTCTTCGTTGTCATCAATAGAGTCGAGTCTTTCTAATTCATCTTTTGTCGGCTCTCCAAGTAATCACCCATCTCATGTGTCGACTACACCCCCAATACCAACACTACCACCTCCACCACCACTTCCTCGTCAACGTCCCATCAATTTTCGTCAAAATCCCAAACAACGGTTCCCTTATAGTCCATCCGCACATCACGCTACTACCTCTCCCACTCCAATTACTGAACTAACATCGTTTACCATTGCCAACAAATCTCCAGAGTAGCGTCAGGTTATGAAAGAAGAGTATGATGCTCTTATTAAAAATGGTATGTGGTCTTTAGTACCTCGTGCTTCTAACGCCAATGTTCTTGATTGTAAGTGGGATTATAGGTTAAAACAAATTACTCGGTACAAAGCGAGATTAGGGTTTATGATTAGGCTTTCTATCTATCTAGTTTTATAGATATCGTATCAATAATACGTACAACCTATGGGAATTAACCTATTCTAAGAGAGCTATAATTTAGATCAAGGTTTGATTTCTCATTGCTATTTGGTTCATTGCGCACAAGTTATTTGAGTAAGATCGCTTCAAAGTTAAAAGATATTGGTTTCTGCACTTAAATTATACCCTCCTATACTCGAGTATACCCAATAGCTATGATTTTTTAGATGGGCTTACCAGGATTTCTAGATTGAGGATTGACCAATTTCTTAAAACAAAAATTTGCAAAAGACATGATGGAACAACAGTGCACCTCATTTTCCCACTAAAGACCACAATTTCAGACTGGAATCTCGCAAGGTTTTCTAGAGATTCCATGCACCCACACCATTCGGCTGACCTTGTGAACTGATAGCAACAAATTTTTCAAACGTTTAACTTTATTTTTCTCGGTGCTTTTTTTGCAGCACGTGTTAGATTTACAGCTTTTTATGGAAAGAGAGCTCTGAGGGATATACTTCGTTACTTACATCTGAATAGCTTGATCATGATTGAAAAAAAATTAGGCGCGCACTCAGAATTTTGTTTATGAAAATTGTTGACTAGTTCAAGTCAACCAATAAAACAAGTGAGCCTTGGTCAAAGCTTCCATTACAATCTTGTTTTCATCAGCTTCCATTGCAATCTTTCACTTTGAAAACACACCTTATATACACCTTTTCTCCAGGAGACTTTACCCACATCCAAAAATGGTGAACACCAGAGCGAAAAGCAGAAAAATCCAAAACATCCGCAGAATCTGCTTCTCACAGACTTCCATCACAGATTTAGAAGGTCTGATAACTCAGTCTGGAGCTTTGGTCGGTTCAAACGATGAACTTTTAACTGAGATCCTTCGCAGGCTCCCTGTCACTTCTGTCCTTCGATTCAAATCTGTATCTAAACACTGGCGATCACTTTTGAGTCAACGTCATTTTACTCTCCTTTGTGACAAAGTTATGAGGTCACCTGGTTTTTTTGTTCGCAATATGTATATTCCTTTTGATGCTGAAAACAAAAGCCCTCCTCCTTTTCGCAGTCTTGATTTCTATCCTGATCTCAATGGTCTCACAATATTGCAATCATGTAATGGATTGCTATTATGTTGTAGCGATCAAGCACACGCACGTGCTCGTAATACTAAATACTACGTGTTTAATCCCACAACCAAACAATTTGCCATCATTCCATCTATCCCTGGTGGCGTGGATGTTCGTAAAACTATCCGTTTTATGGGCCTGGCATCTCATAACGGAGGTTGTGGTCATTACAAAGTTGTTTGTATTCGTTGTGCAAACCCTGACAGGGATCTGTATCAGATTCAAATCTACTCGTCGGATACAAGGACATGGAGAATCTCAAATGAATCTTTCTCAGCACCTTATTCAGCGCATTTTCGCTGTGGAGTTTATTGGAATGGAGCAGTTCATTGGGCTACATTGCGTTTTCGTCTGGTGTGCTTTAAACTCGATGTAGAACAGGTGCATAGGTTGCGATCTCCAGAGAGGTTGAAATCACGTTTGTATTTTGGTGAGTCACGAGACCATTTGCATATGGTGGGGATTGTCAATCATGAAAGCTATTTGCACCTGAATGTCTATGAGATGTCGAGTGATCATTCAGGGTGGTTTATCAAGTACCAACTAGAGCTTGATGAGCTTCCAGTTGCTTACCCGGAGATGATCCGTAGCAACCAACATCCCTCGAGCCCCTGTTATTATGAATTCAAAGTGTTGGATGTGGTAAGAGGTGAACTAGAAGAAGATACATTCATGGTGGTGTGGATTCCTGGTAAGATCATACGGTACAATGTTGTTGACAAGAGTTTCAAGCAAATATTTGATCTGACCAATATTTTCAGTGGAAGTATTCGATTCTTAGAAGCTCATCGCTACACTGAAACATTAACTTATTTCTAAGCAAGATTGGAAGAATTCAAGCATGTTGGAGTATAGTTCTTGTATTATTGATTATGTTTTTCGCCATAAGAATAAGTGTGTTAAGCCAAATATGAATAAACAGTATAAGCTGTATTGATTTACCAAGATTTAAAGAACAAATACATATGCTACAAAAGGCAAACAACAAACTTTTGCAAGATGAGACAATTTCGTGTAAAGACCGCTCCAAAGTTGAGAAATATCAGTTTCTGCACTTGCATTATATGCTCCTATGCTCTAAATTTGCCAATAGCTCTGGCTTTGTACAGGGCCTTACCAGGATTTTACATCATGAGATAACCAGCCTCCGGTCTAGACCATGCCATGTTTACCCATTTTGCCCCATCTCTAGGTTGCAAAGGGTTGTCTTATGAAAATTTTGCACATTTCTACTTAAATTTTGAAGTTCTGGTTTTATTTGAAACTTCAAGTTATCAAAATATCAAATGGGCCTTTCACATTCCTAATAATTTTCGAAGGAAAAAAAAAGTTACACGGATAGTCTAGTCCTGTGCTAAATAATGTCTACGAGAACCACCGTTTTGCACATCTCGGACGTATTTTGGATTTGCAAGACATGAGGAATAATAACATTCTAATTTTTACACTAATGGTCACAAATTTAAGACTAAACCATCATAGTCTCAACAATGTACACTAACTTTTAGACGCTAACATAGAGAACCCCCAAGCCTACATTCATCGTGTTTCGAGTTTGGACTTTATGCACATGTCAAAGATCTAGCATGTAAAACGATATATTTGAAAATCAACTCCAGTATAAAATACATAATTCTTACTTCGACGCCCAAGCCATCTGGGGTATACAGTCATGATGGTCAATAAGCTGTACTACATTTTTCTGAATACATTGTTAGCTTATATACAAAACTCTAGCAGAAGGTAGCAACAGAATCTAAAGTTGGCCATATTCTTTTGCAAGATCCCTATCTCATGTTGTAAACCTGAACCGTATCAGAAAATAATATGATGTCAAACAATGCAGACATGGTTTAACAAAAGCAATTCTACTACTCGTATTATTTAACATACCAATCAAGAACATACCTTTAGGCAGTGACTGTTAGAATCTTCTATCTGCATCTCACAATCAGTCGCCACATGAAGAATCCTCCATCTGAAACAGTAAAGCATTATCTGCTACACAATACAAACAAAATCAAATTAACCTTCAGAATCAAAAATATTTGTGTTTCGTAAATTTAATACTCGTTATCAATAAAACCCACCATGACATGTAATTGATTCAGGAGATATAAAATCCTGATTCTCAGTTTCAGCAGATATAACTTGCTTTTGAGTTTCGTGCGGTTTTTCTTTATGTGAATTCAAACTCTTGCATCTTTTGTGCACGTGACCATCAGTGCCTAAAACATCCTCTAAGCTCTTCCGGACACCCTTAGTATGCTTTTTAACATGCTGAAATACAGAAAATATTATCAGAAATAAAAAAGAATGCACCAATAAAAATATTGGAGATTATTAGTCACTTGCCTCTCTTTGCTCGGGCTCACGTTTCCTATATAGCAATGACGGAAGTAAGATTTTAGTTGGACCGTGTGATGCGGATATGTCACTGCTTTCTGTTTCAACCAAATTCTTGGCTCCAAAGTCAGCTAGAACATGTAGCCTCTGCAAGGTACATGAATCATGAATCTGATAGTAATGACTTCAGCAAATAATGCAACAACAGAAAATACAAAACTTACAGATGTCATCTGAACATCATGTGCATCTTCAGCCATCTTAATAGCATTGAAAATACTATGCAATTCAGAAACAACTGTTTGGACTCGATTCATATCACCATCTACAGATAAAGGATTGAGTAGTGCATGCATGGTGAAAATAAGCGGGCTGCAAAAGAGCAAGGGGCGGTCAGAAAAGGACAAAACAGGTATCTTAACAAATGATAAGGCAGAATGTTCGGTTTGGCCACCATTATCAAACTAGACACTATTCAAACTGCTAACTTACCTGAAAAATGAGCTGATTGTATCTTCATTTTCAGAGTCGGCAGGAAAGTCGGTATCATGGGCAAGAATGTGTATCAAAAACATCACTGAAGAAACTGGATTATCTGTTGCATCTCGCTTTGATGATGAGGTTCGGGATGCTTTCTCCTCTATGTAACGGTTCCTTATAACTTCTGCCATATAATTGAGGGACTAAGAAAAAAAAAAGAGTATTAGAATAATAAAGAGGATAATTATTAACATAACTTAAGCAAGTTGTTGGACATACTTCATCTCTTTGTGAATCTTCTAATGGATCAGAACCATCCAATGCAAAGGCGCATATATATTTACAATGAAGAACATTATTCCTCAAAAGCTTAAATGTTTTCGTGAGAAACGATCTTCGTACCAGAGAAGAGTTGTCCTGACATAAGTAAATGCGATGCCACTTTAGCACCAGAGTAAATAGCATTTTTTCTGATAAACGTATAAAAATCCACACCTTGGCCATCAACACTGTTTTGTGGTACATGTCTGGTGGAATATGTGGATCCCATTTTTGGGAAAGCTTTAGAACCGATGTAGCTGCAGATAATCTGAGATGATCCTTGTCAATTTCCCTGTATTACACAAGAGTATAGATCAGTAAGAATCTGTCATAAATTTCATGAATCAATAGAATTTTAAGTTTTTGACATGCTAATACATTTCAATAAGAAAAGCTATTCCATAAGGATTCATACCCAGAGAGTGTGCCTTCAGATATATCACCCCTTTCAAGCATCTGTGATATTATATCAAGTACTTCATCAATTTGACGAGTGACACCGGTACGCTGATGTGGCAAAAAGCTTTTGACGAGTGTTTTAAGCCCATAAATCTGAAAGAGAACCAATATATCCAATCATAAGGTTGCATGAATACGCCTTTAAAAAAGGGCTTTGTCAGAAGATCAAAGGAAATAATTGCTATCACCTGGTAAAATACCATTTATCTATAATTCTATATATTATACAGAATTTGAAGCAGCAAGTGAAATATAAAAAACAGTGTGCACCTTCAATTTGCATGAACTGGTGCATTCAGAGCTGGGTGAAGCTACATCAACCTAAAAAAAATGGTGTGAAACTTATAGTACACTTATACGTTGGAAATAGCTAGAGAGGACATGTTGAAGACTACCTCATTTACCAGAAAGATATTGTCAACAATATACCGAGTGATCGCTTCAGCATGGGACTCAAATGCAGAAACAGAATGTTGTGCCATGCAACCCAAAGATTGCAAAACCGTAGGGGTGTTCTTCCCACTTTCAAGTGCATCTACAAGTGTCTAGAAACACAACCAACAGTGTCAAATTAGGTTGTTTATTCTTTTAAGACTGTTTTTTAAGCAGTTAACTAGTGAAAAGACTAATATAACCAAACCTTGCATAGGTCTGTGTAAACAAACTGCTTAGAAGTAGCTATTAATTCACTGATTGCAGAAATTGCAAGTTTCGCCTGAGTACGGGTACCATTCAGGCAAATATTCTCCAAGAAAGGGTAGATAACACTACACAGAAGAAAAAAAAAGGGAAGTTTAATACCAACTTACGAAAAAATACATAATACTTGCATTGACTAAATGTGGATTACCTGAGGTCAACAGAAATATGTGGTCCAGCTTTGACTAACATTTGAAGCAGTTCATTACAGAAAGGGGATTCGTTTTGTAATAACAATGTGCAGAATTGTTCTTCAGAGCCTTTCAGAAGTAGTGGGAAAGCAGTAACAATAATCTGAATATAAAAAGAGATACTGTTTGATTAGCATAAATTACAAAGCAGTGGTAAATGAATTAATTGAATTAACTAGCAAAGTTCAAGAAGCGGTACCACAAGAAGTGTCACACAAGAGTTCTTTGAATATGCCTGTCCAAAATTGCCGTCCGAAAGATGATCAAATATACAGCTCACGTGATCAGAGCTAAATATATTAAATGAACATCTTGTCACGAGTGATTGTAGAAACTCGAAATCCGTATATGTGTCCTTAATCTTCTTGAGAAAATTATCCTTCAAAATAAGAAAATTTCAGCAGAGATATTACAACAACATACCCAATCCCGCCGAAGCGAGATATGGGGGATGTAAAATGTAGACAGATCCTACACCTACCCCCAGGATAAAACCCGAGAGCAAGTGAGCAATAACAAGAACAAGGCATATATAGAAACATACGACAAAAAGCAAGCATACAAGTAAAAGGCAAAGACCAACATAAAATCATATAGAAACCAAGCATACAAACAAACCTGGATAAAGATATTAAACAAGCATGCAAAGGAAAAAGCACAAAAGCAACAAAGACCTTAGGGGAAAAAGGACAAAAACATATAAACGCAGACGCCGCAAGAGAACACAATATAGGAAAGGTAAAGCGCTAAAGAGACGAGGGGGGAACGAACATAAGCAAACAAGCATAAAGCATAAAATCAAAAACACATAAATGCAAAGGGGCAAGGGCAACTAGAAAAAACGCTAGCAAAGAAACGAGGTCAAGAGGCAAAAATAAAACCAAGCCCTAAAGGGGCAACGAAGAGCTAATCAGGGCAACCTAAGGGGGCCTAAACCTAAGGCAAAGCAAAAGGGAACAAGAGATTCCACTTAACACCTAAAAAACCTAAACGCAAAAACTACCACAAAACCTCTAACAACCAAGACGCCTATAAAGCCTAAACGCAAAAACTACCTCAAACCCTCAGCAGAGATATTATGACAAAAAAATATAGAAACATAAAATAGAGTATGATTACACTTTTAGAACAGATTGGCCTATTAAAGAAAGTAAAGGTGTTTTCCAAATAGCCAAAGCTATTGACAAAAACATCTAAAAAACCTACTGCTGAAATTAGTAAAACAGAGTATTTTGTATAGAAACCAAAGCAATATTAGGCAGAGATTATGGGAACAAAAGCAAAGAACTCACTCTGATGATCTGTGCCTTTTCAAACTTTACTTCAGCCAAAATCTCCTTCAGTTTGTTAAAAACATCAGCATCTTTTACCAAATGTAGCCTATGAAAACACTCTTCTGCTTTTATAGATTTAGGGAAGCACGTTGACATTTTTGCAAACATTTTTTTGACTCTTTCTTCCCCTTTCTCAGGGACATTCTGCTGCACCATATATCACATAGAACACACAAGATATGCTATTAGCAAATCACGCTCCAACCAACAAAATTTTAAAAGGACTTCCATATGTGAGACGTAAGGGTTCATGAATTATGAATAGAGTTTCTATATGATCACAATAATAGAAGAAAACATTCAGATGATTAGCATTCTAGACCTTTTCATCTGTACGAAGATCCAGGTAACTTTGCATCTCGTTTTGCAACCTGTAACCAAAAAAAAAACTAAGGTTGTAAAAAATTTGTCTCAACCAGTTAAGTATATATTACAAAACTCGGCCCAACCTGCAAAAAAATAACGAACCGATACCAAAACCAGCTATGTTCGGTTCTGTCCAGTCCAGAACCGGAACAGGCCCCTTTTTAAATAATCTAAAGATAACATCGCTCTAGTTCTGTTTTTTGGTTAATCAACACGATTGTAATTGGTTCTTTTTTTGTTAGATTTTTTAGTCTGGTTTTGGTACAGTTCCAACCTAATGCACACCCCTATTAAGATCAACATATAATATAATCACCTTTTCTTTTGAGACACAACAGCAGTTAACGCCTTCTCATGAGCAGAGCTAAAAAAACCAACTTTGTGATCGGATACCGAATGTGAAAACAAGAAAAGCCAATGCCTAATCCTCTCCTCGACTGAAAGTGAATCAGGAAACAAATCTTTTTCGAGCACGTCCTGGATGTTCTGAGGCCTGAGGAACAACATATCATTTAAAAATCTGCACAAAATGAAATGTTACATTTATAATGACAACAATAATGTGTCAATTATCATACCCGAAATCCGTGTCTTTATCATAGCAAAGCATCAGAATACCACAAGGTATTTGTTCAAAGTCAACACTCAATTGGATGATACCTTCATAACATCTAATGCAATAATGATGATACACATCAAGCAACATTTGCAAAGCTTTCTTTCTAACAGATACCTTCATAGTGAAAAACAAAACAATAGTAAGTTGTTAGACAACTTGATCATTAATTGAAAGGTTTTTATGTAATCAATATACTGTTTTCTTTGTCCCATTCTAGTCATTGTACTCTTTGTACATCTGAGCCATAAAAAGATTGGCTCTGTGTCCCCCTTAAGTCATTATGTAACCAAAGAACTCTTACAAACAGGCTTTCAGAAATGATAATGATTATATTTTTTTTTTAAATCAGATATAATTTTTTTAATTAAAAATGTTAAAATAGTGTACAATTCATTTTTAACTTCCACATAAAAATGTAAAGCATACGAATTACAAAATGACCAACACACAGCCATCTTACTACTCAGAAGTACAAATATACAAGTAAAATGACAAACAAAACTAATGATGCATTTATTTTTTATGCAATAAATATAACCTTGACTGAAATACTTCTGTAAAAAAAATGACACCTTTTTATCACGTAATCTTTTAGCAGCTTGAGTTATCATTTCGGATGGCAAAGGTCTAACATTAGACTTTGCAAGATCACACATAACTGCTACCGCTTGTATTCTCACTTTATCATCAAAGTCTAATAATCGGCCTTCAAGTTCACCTGCTCACTCATAACATTAATAGAATAAAAATAAATAACATAAAATGTGAGAGATGATGATATGACATCAACTTACTCAGAACAGCAGTAGATTCTTCCCCTAATGGATTGGTTAAGTAAAAAGATCTAGCACATACTACGGCGTTAAGTCTAACTGAAGCAGATTTATCAGTGAATCTATTAAGAAATTCTATGAAGAGATGATGATACTCTTGAGCAACATGACGTCCCGAAATTGAGAAAAGTTTTCCGACAAACTTTATAGCTGTTATCCGAACATCAACCTGATCAGTCTGTAAGTTACAAAAAAGTAAGCTCAAATAAGAATTCCAGAGAAATTGTGGTTCTGATTAGCTCAATAAGTTGAACTTGCGAATATGCTGTGTAACAAATATACTGTACAAAACTTTGAACTTGCGAAAAGAGAAAGACGGACCAATAGTTCCTGAGTTAAGTTTGGTACAACAGCAATAAGCATTTGTGGAGCACATTGGAAGATTTCGTATATAATATCATGATATGATTCTTTGAGTTCACTGTTCACACTGTCTCGGTCCAAGATACAACAGTTGAGAAAACGACAAACTAATGATTGGAGTGCCTGACTGCAATGGTCGATAACAGAAACAGCAAGCTGAAAAGAAGCGGGAGACGCATCCTGAAAAAGAGTTGTGAATACTTAGAGAAAACATGAAAAACAAAAATGAGTCTTGCCGTCATAAATAATAAGTGAAAATTAAGAGCAAATAACTACTATTATTCTAGTAAACGCACTAGCACTGAATTACGATGTTCAACGTCTATGCTCTGACTTACGGTTGAGAGTTGAGATATGTATTTGTACTCTAATAATTTAGTGTTAGGATTGCTACCGAACCCACATAGGGTTCCACTCTAAAACCAATTGGCAATATGATTAACCCATCAAGCTAATATGCAGCCAATTAGTTATTGTTCTTTTTGATGTAGTTGGGTTTGCACCTAACACATGGTTCATACAAATCTTCATTTAATAGGATCCTATCTTACAATTGTACAAAGATATGAGGATTCTCTTTAAGTGTGCATGTGAACAAGAGGTACCTAAAATTGTTTCAAATTAAATTACCAATTAAGGATACAAAAACATCATGTTTACTTATTGTATCACTAAATCTGGTTGATGTCTTATATGATAACAAGGCAATGGGATTTGGACCACTAGCAAATGAGCTGGATACCATTTAAGTTGACAAGCATGATGGTTAATAAAGTGCATATAAGTGAGATGATAGCAAGTTACCTTTCTGTCCCTTAAAAGACTACGCAAAACCACTTCTAGAAGTGCTTGAGAAACTTTCTCCTGAAAAATACCCGACATTATCGATGACATTGCGCCAAATACACTTGAAGAATGTTCTTTCCTGCAAAACAATCCATAGATCACCATAAACAGTAAACAATGCGTATAAATATTCTATGTTTTTATTAATTCTTTCCTTTGTGGAGGAGCAAATAAATAGTCTAAATGTGTAACACAGAAAAGAACTAGCATAAGTAACATACCTTATAACACTGAAAAATATATTGAACATCTTCAGAACTAATGCTTCACCTCTTATATCGAGCATTCGCACACAGAAATTATATTTTGCGATAGTCTCCAATAGCTCTACCCTCCTTGAATAATATGGGCTTTTGGTATCAGCAAGCTCCGCAAACATACCCAATAAAAGTTGAAAGATGTCCTAAGATATATATGTGATTAGACATCAGCCGTGTAAATAATGCATTGATATTATATTCAAGTAAAACTATTTACCCTGAAATCTTCATCACTGAAACCAGGTTCTGGAGCAAGGATCCGAAGTATTTCACATACACAGATGGCAACCAAAAGTCTCACATCTTTGTCCTTTTGCTTCAGCAATCCATGCTTCAGTATAGAATCACTTAACGGCTTAATGGTGGGCTTTAGCGAATCTGACTGTTTTTTTAACTTTGGTAACGCACTTGCAGCTTGCTGCCAAAAGCCAAGATACGTATAAAGAATTATCATACGAAAATTTAAAAATAATTAGAGATGATAAGGCTACACATCATCACGTGTAGAATGTATAAGATATAAAAGAACATTTTGTTTAATAAGTCTATACCAACCACCAAACATCCCAAGTTTTTCGATTTGCTGATCATAATGTAAGTATCTACAAGTATTGTCAACATACAAGAGTATCTATATTAAGAACGTTAACATGTTGACTAATTCCAGCCAAATTTGTTAATGTGGTAGCAAATTCATTCAACAAAGGGAATATTCTTAACAGAATCCTCGAATTTAATTTGTTACTAGCAATTACCCTTCAAACGACAGCAAACTTAAGTCTTGTGTCACATGTGTCCTCCAATCGCCTAAAATGCAGACCACATATAAACATTTTAAACAAAAAACCCTGCCTTACCTCCACATTTGAGACAAGCACAATGTCCAACCACAAACCAGCCAATTACCCGAACTTCATACATATAACTACAACTATGTCTAAGCCAACAACATTTGCCACATTTTTTCTTTAACCAAAAAACCCTCTCACTCAAAATTTACCAAATGTGTATTACATAAGCAAAAAACTTGATATGGTGTGGATCACACTAACACCATTTTGACCCATTAGCTGTACAGCCTAGTTAGTAATTCCTTCTTGCAAATTTTGTAAATTTTGACCCATTAGCTGCACACACAGTTTTTATCCCTAAACAGTGTTGAAAATTTAGAAAACGTGTTTAAATGATATTTTTTAGCAAAAATGAAAAGGACTTGTAAAAAAAGTGCAATAAAAGAGTTGAGAAGTGTGCATAGCTCTTTTCAATTTTATAGTTAGAATTTGAAACTCAAACTTCTCACTTTTCAAAATTTTCGACTAAACATTTTCCCTACTTTTTCAGTTTTTTTTTAGAAAAATGACGCATTTATCGCTAACTAAACGCAACCTCAGTTGTCAAACAAGCTTTCAATTCAAAACGCTCTTAAATGTTTCTTGCCAAACATACACTAAACCTAACATACTTTCATTTATTTTTATACCAATACATAAATGTCACATACGTTAGCTCACTTTTTGTGGCTTATTTTGAAACTTTTCGGCTTTTATAAGTTCATTATACCCCCTAAGCTTATATGTTTTCGGCTTATATTTCATAAGCTCAACTTTTTTGGCTTTTTTGAAACTTGTTGGCCTACAATAAATCCCAAAATAAGCACACACAGAAATTTGGGGCTTATGAAACACAAGCAGAAAACACATAAGCCCGTAAATAAGCCTAAACAAACACCCCTAAAATATAAGGCCGAAATGAGATAAACCCATAAGCCCAAACGCCCCTTTAACGCTATTAGACGATAAATGAGCGAAGGCCGGTCGTGGGGTTTGGGTCCGTTAGGGTTTTATTAGATGTAATCTATTAAATATTGGATGATTAATAAATTTTAGGCTTAAATAGTAAATAGTATAAGACAATATCAAGTTACAATAAACACACGTATGAAACTTATACAAAAACAACATATAATGGTAAAAAATGAAAAGAAATTACTTTGAGCAGCTTGACTAGGAAATCTTTGTTAGGGCATTTTTGTTTAGCCGCAAGTTGTTTTCCGACATCGTGAATAAGGTCCATTGCGGCCTTGCCGTCATCATCCGTCATCACAGCTTTTGGGGTTTTCTTTTTTTGAGAGGGAATTGGGTTTTCAACTTTTTCTTTTAAGCGGGTCTTTGGATATGTGTTTATTGCTTATATAAATGTTGTAATGATATTTCTAAAAATAATTTTCATACTGCTTAGTATTTATCAAGGTTAACAATAAATAAAACAGCAGGAGTTATTTTGGATATAAATAATTTTTGGATACTAAGAAACTATCTTCATCAAAAAATAAATTAATGGCTGAGATTAAAACATTTTAGAGGGTGCTTGGTTCGTATTAAGCAATGGGAAAAGGAATAGTAATAGGAATACTAAGGAATATAATGAGTATTACCATTATAATTGATCATACTCGGTTCAAAAGACTATAATTTACAAAAGTTAACTAATTTTTTTAACTGCATTATAATAAATTACGAGTAGTAAATTGAAAATAAGAGATCAAATAATTATGACACATCATATACGTATGGTAGTTCTGTGAAACACAAAAGCCATGGTCAAAAATAATTAAGAAAAGAAAATAATTTAAAAAAATAGAGCAGCCCATAATAAAGATACGGAAAAAATGATGTTAGATGTTATAATGTGGATGAGTGAGGAAGAAAATTAAGGAAGATAGAAAAAAAATTATATTTCAAGCATTATAGAGCCATTACTTTCAAAATGGTAAGGAATGGTTGAATACTTAGTAGTGGGTAATGATTCATTGCATTATAGCAAACCAACCACCATTAATCATTATCTTTGTTATTACTTACCCCTTAATACCCTTAACCAAGCACACCCTTAATATTTCATCTAACTTGAATAAATTAAATATTTTACTAATTGTTAGACAAAACAAATTATTAAACAAATTTATTAAACTAAGTATACATCTAGCCATCGTACTAAGACGAAAGTAGTCTCTCTCTTTGTCATCTTGAGATCTTCCTTATTTTCGAGGCAAGATTTTCCTCGATTTGTGTTCCAGATTGCCATATAACCGTTTTTGTGCTTGTTTTCATGTCTTTTTGTATGGGCATTTATTTCACATGTGTTTTACGCGCTTTGCTTTAAATTGGAAACTTATTTTTCAAGATTTTTTGGACAAGTGTCTAGTGGGCTTCCCTTTTATTCCTGTTATATATTCGCCGTATCAAAATAAGAGGACCCTAAATTCCGTCCTTGGTGTTTTGTGATTCACAAAATAAGACCACAGCCCATACCAATATAAATTTAATAATTTGTTATCTCCTCTCGCTTTTCCCTCTTAAAATAAAATTTAAAGAATTTGTTTAATGAATATTTCCCTTTGAGTAGTTTTTGTAGATGTCCCCCCCCCCCTCCCCAGATAGAGGCGTTTTTGTTCTCTTTTTTTTGCAATAATTATCAAAACTTTGAGTGTTATTTGTCAGAGCTCAAGATTGAGTTGACGGGTTGTGTATGAGTTTTTTCCTTGTGTGTTTTGGGAGTAGTTCCATCATATGTTCGCCCCACGGGGTAGTTCATTCTATTTAACCTACTCATTTTTGCAGATCTCTATGCACCTCTCAAGGGGGAGTTTACCATTTCTCGAGAAATATGGACTAACCCATTCCATCTTTTTGTTTCGATAAAAAAGGGGAGAAGAGACTAATTGCTTAAAATTAATTAAAATTTAGTAATAACCAGCTTTTAATCATCTTTAAACTTTGGGTTTTGTCATCAACAAAAAGGGAGAGATTGTTAATACAAATAAACCGGCAAAAATGTTTATTTCTATTTAGCGGTCTTCGTTGTTTTATTGATGACAAAACTTGAAGTAACATTATGCTAAAACCTTCTCTAAAACATAAGTTTTCACAAAATCAAAGTGACATAAAAATGTGTATACATTATCTTATGTTAACCAAAACTATACACAAAAATGCTTTCTAATTTCCCCTCTAATAACATCATGTATGACCTAATCAAATGCGGCAAATCCAAGGGTAATCTCACAAGATTACACAAGATTTTTCAAGATCTTTAGAATCAAAATTCAGATTTGGTTACTGTAGGCCGGTTCCATTGGTTTTGGCTGCCGGTTCCATTCGCCAATGGCACCGGCGGAACCGGACTACAGTACTCTTTTTGGCTATAAATACCAAGCCATTTCTCATATTTTTGCACACTTTCTCACTAAGAAATACTCTCTTATCTACTGATCTTTCTCTCTATTTCTTGCATAATCTTTCTTAGCTTCTTATAGGTAATTTACTTCAAAAAAGAAATTACCAAGCATTCATCCGAGACAATCAAGTACCAAGTACCTTGCATTCGATCTCCATAACTCCAACAAGATCACATTGATGAGTCTTAACCATTACTTTGTAGTTGTTAGTCCATTCATCATTTGTATATCAAGTATATTTATGTTGGTTCGATTCTACCGTGTGAAGAATCCGTTATTTAGCTTTGTATTATTAAAGAGGTATAACCATCATTGTGAGGCTTCTCCGCCGGTCAAAAAGGTGATTGGTGACTAGTGTTTAACAAACTCTCGAGTAGGTGACTCGGGGAGTGGAGTAGGGCAAGGAAGATGTCCTTGTAGCCGAACCACTATAAATACTTATGTCCTGGTTATATTTCTCTAACTCTTTCTTTTACTCACTTTTATATTTCACGAACCAAGATCAACATCAAGTCATTTCACATAAAGTTTCAAGCAAATTTTTTGAAAAGATAACAATTAATCAAGAAAACTATTCAACCCCCCTTCTAGTTTTCCTCAATTGGCATCAAGAGCTAGGTTACCAAAGTTTTTAAAATAAATTATATTTTAAATCTTTAAAACGATTATAGATTCGGAAAAATACAAAGAAGGTCAATCTATGCAACGACCACCTCTATTCGAGGCAAATTGTTTTATATATTGGAAAAATCGTTTTGAAACTTATGTGAAATCTAAGGATATTGATCTTTGGTACATTATAGCTTATGGTAACTATAAACCTACCATCAAAGACAAAGATGGTAAAGATATAGTTATTCCATATGAAATTTTTGATAAGAACCACAAGAAAATGATTTCCAAAAATGATGAAGCAAAAATGGTTTTATACAATGCTCTACCTAAAAAGGAATACGAAAGAATTTTCATGTGCGATACAGCTCAAAATATTTGGGATTCTTTAATAACTACTCATCAAGGTAACAAAAAAGTTAAAGATAATAAAATAGATCTTTTTGTATAAAAATATGAAGAGTTCTCTATAACCGATGATGAAACTATAGATTGTGCCTTTTCTAGATTTAATACAATCATTACATCACTCAAAGCACTTGATGAATCTTTTTCAAGTCGTAATCATGTTAGGAAATTCTTGAGGGCTCTCCTTTCCAAGTGGCGTCCAAAAGTGACGGCGATTGAAGAATCCAAGGACTTGTCAAAACTATCTCTAGACGAACTAGTCGGCAATCTCAAAGTCTATGAGGTAGTACTTGAGAAGGACTTGGAAAGTGCAAAGAACAAGAAAGAAAAGTATAAATCTCTTACCCTAAAAGCAAGACAAGTCTTAAGTGATGAAGATGCATCTTCCTCGGATAGCAACGACGAAGAATATGCAATGGCCGTTAGGGATTTCAAAAAGTTCTTTAGAAGAAGAGGAAAATTTATCCGACAACCCTACGATGACAAGAAGAACTTCCAAAAGGCCAAGGAAGACAAGAAAGAAGACCGAAGGTGCTTCAAGTGTGGCGATCCAAACCACTTCATTAGTGATTGTCCAAAGAATTCTTTCAATGATCAAAAGGCTTTCGTGGTGGGTTGTTGGAGTGATAGCGAAGATGATAAAGAAGAAATTTGTCTCATGGCACACGAAAACGAGGTATTATCCGATACTCCCTACTATAGTAGCTCATCCTTAGATAATGAATCAAGACAAAATGAGTATGATAAACTTTTCAAAATTAGTCTTAGGATTATTAACAAAAACAAGCACCTAAAGGCTAAAAATGAATTACTCAAAAGGAATGCTAATGAACTTAAAATCAAGCTAGAACTATTAGAGAAGAACAAAGAAATAAGTAAAAATTGTGATGTTTGTGACAAGCTTGAAATTGAAATTAACTCTCTAAAACTAAAACTAGCTAGTTTCGAAAATAGTAGTTCATCCTTGCGAAAAATGGTCGAAATGCAAAAACCGTCAAAAGACAAATGTGGATTAGGATACTCATAGAATATAGCTTCCTCTAGCAACACTAAAATCAAAAACTTGGGTCCCTAAATTCAAAAAGTGCCTTCTGTAGAACCGGCATTGCCGGTTCCATTGACAACAAAAAACCGGCTTGTTTAGACGAACAACACCAGGCATCTGTTGACAGTGCAGAAAATAGGAAAATGCTTGAATCTAACATCATAAAGAAAAATGACTCCGTTTTAATAACCAAAAAGTCTATTTTAGGCATACCTAAGAATAGCAAACAACCACCAATCTTAAAAGCTTTGTCAAGGGCCAAAGGAAAGAGTAGAAACCAAAACGCCCCATAAAACGAACCCATTATGAGACCTAGCACTTTAGCCCTAAAGAGTGACTATCACCCAATTCAGTTTGGAAAAGTATGAAACTCAACAAGAGCAATTATTTCGACCACACTAGTAAAATCATTGAGTCCTTACCCTCAATCCCTTATATGGGGGTCAACCAAACGGTATGCATAACATTAACGGACCCATGAGATATTGGGGACCGAATGCTTGAATTGTCCTATAAGTATAGGTACAACAAAAAGTCAAGCTTGAATCGGAAGAATGGATCAAAGAAAGCGGGTGTTCGAGACACATGACGGGTAACAAGAAACTCTTCTCAACTTACAAAGCAATTGACGGAGGTAATGTGTTGTTTGGTAGTAATACTAAAAGCAAGATCATCGGTAAAGGTACGATTACTCATAACTCCCTCTCTATTCATGATGTTAGTCACGTAGAAAACCTTAGCTTTAATCTTCTTAGTATTAGTCAAATATGCGATAAAAAGTGCAAAGTATTATTTAGCGAAACCAGTAGCGAAATACTCAAAGACGGCATAACCATAGAAATGAATTAGGAAAAATGCCTTTACTAATGAAGTATGGGAACTCCACCAAAAGAAACCCTTTGTTTAACCTCAGATAGATGATACTAATTTTACTTCTGAACTTATGGAATCGAAGATTGGTCACGCCATATTCGACTTATACAATCGCTACTCATCTAGAGAGCTAGTAATATCAGAAACGTACCAAAAATAAAATTTTGAAAAGCATTTTTGTGAACGCTTGCAACGTCGAAAAACAATTCATGAAATCATAAGGCCTAAAAACATGGTTTCCAAACCACTACGTGTCTAGAACTTTTATATAAAGGACTTGTTTCGTCCCATGGCTGATCAAAGTATGGAGGAAACTTCTACACTTTGTTCATTGTCCGACTACTATTTCCAGGTATACATGGACAGAGATATCTAAAAACATAAAAATGAAGCTTTTTGAACACTTTGAGAATTCTAAGCAAAGATCAAATCAAAAGGGTGCCCATTAATTAATCTGGCACAGGATCAGGTCGGTAATTTGATAATGAAGTAAAATTTGGATGCATTTTGGAATCTAACGAGCATACCTCATAACTTTCCGCTCCCGTACTCCATAATCAAATGGGGTAGTAGAACGTAAGAATAGAACCTTACAAGAAATGGCTAGAACAATGCTAAATGAACAATCAATTCCTCAAAAATTTTGGTGTAATGCCGTCGACACCTCCACCTACATTCTAAATAGAATTCTTATTAGACCTTCCTAGGAAAAAAACCTTATAATCTTTTCCAAAGGTTAAAAGACATCCTAGAAAACATTTTAAAGTATCGGCAGTAAATTCTTTATTCTTAACACAAAGATTATCTACTCAAAACTTGTATCCTAAATCAAACCGAAGGTGTATTACTAGTGATATTCTCCAATAGCAAGCATTATACATAGTTTCTAAATAAAGAAACCATGAAAGTAGAAGAATCTCTCAATGTTAAGTTTGATGAAACTCCCTCCCTAAATTCATCACCATTAGTAGATGAATAGATATTCTTGAGAAAATGAAATCAAAAAAACCAAGATAAAAACTTAGAATAAAGGATAATAAACCAACAAACAAAGAAATCTCAAACATCAAAACTCTAAATGATCATACCCCTTGGGAACCTCATAGGAAATCTTAATGAAATAAACCCTAAAATACTCAATCCAAAAATCAAAGCAACTTCTTCTGTTTCGTTCTTCCCTTCCGTAGAACCTAAAAATATTAAGGAAGCCATACAATACGAAAGTTGGACTATGTAATGCAAGAAGAACTAAATCAATTTAAAACAAATGATGTTTGGAGCCGTCATTTCCCCCTCCCTAAAACCAAACCATCATTGGTACAAAATGGGTCTTTAAAAACAAACTTGACAAAAATGGTATTGTATCTAGAAATAAAGCGAGACTTGTAGCACAAGGATACAATCAACAGGAAGAAATAGATTTCAATGAAACCTATGCCCCCGTTGCAAGATTAGAATCTATAAGAATTCTTCTTGCGTATGCTTGTGCTCATGACTTCAAACTCTTTCAAATGGATGTCAAAAGTACTTTTTTAAATGGTTTTTATAAACGTAAGGAAGTCTAAGTTGCTCAACCCCCTGGATATTCATATAGTTATTGAAAAACCCAACCAACTTTTCAAACACAAAAAGGCTCTTGTATGGTCACAACAGCACTAAATCTTGGCAAGACATACTTAAAGCCTTCTCTTAGATCACTTGTATACCATAGGATTAGTAGATAACATGTCGCCTTTTCTGTAACATTGGTATCGGTATAAAATTATATGAGTGTACCGGTAGTCTATTAAATTCTAGAATTTGTTTTTGTGATGCATCTCGAGACCGCATAGTGAGAATTGGGATTTTCTAAATGATAAGAGGCACTAAGATTAACCCATGTTTTAAACCTGTATTTGTTATGATGGTCACATCGACTATATAACTATCCCACACCCGTGCTTCACACTTACTTTTAGTGCAAGACTCTCCTAGTGAAACCCTCCGAGCCTATCCTTTTCACGGTTCTCGTAATTTTCTGGTTAAGCCAGACTATTAATGAAGAGCATTGTTAACCCTTAAACCAATTGTTACACCCAAATCGTCTTAGCCTACCTTGTATGTACTCGATTTTAGTACATTATTGTTTTGACCCAAGTTAATTATTGAGTACACAGTTGTTAAGTCCTTATCCGTGTAAATAAAGTTTTAAGACAATTAGGACTCTTGATAGTATTTATTTCGCGGAAGAATGGGGAAGAAAAGTTAAGTCAATACCCCCATATGTTTGTCAAATAATCTCCATGTTATGTTGATCCACCTAAATCCGAGTCATTAGTTAGATTGTAATTATGAGTTCTAAAACTCAAGTGTAGGGGTGCATTTATAAGCCTCAAGTGATGTATTATGTTATTAAAAAAAAGAAAAAAAGAAAAGAGATTGATGAAGAGTTGTGTAGAGTTTGTATATCTTTTTCTGAGTCTTTGGCTTAGCAACCCAATCAGCGTGTATTCTTATAAATAATCAGCTAACCCTTTCACCCTAAATTCACCCAAAAAGCGACCCCCAAATATATCATATCCGTTTCTGTTTCTATTAATGTTATCTTACACCTACAAATCACAACACTTTAAAAGACCTCTTTGATAGTAATGACTAATACTTACGCCTAGCGGTGGAGGTTTGATCCTTTACCAAGCCTATAGTAATTTGTATGCTATGACAGGTAATGAGTGTCTAATTTTTTGTTTCCCATAATTGTTATAATCCATTATACACCTAAGTGAAAGAGAGAATCCAAACACTTATCTGGGGTGCTAGTCATGGTGAATATGTCGTTTCAAACACGTTCAATTGTAGCTATATTAAAAAAAGGCTTAGGGTTTTTCTTATAAAACTAAATTTTCACTTTTGAGTCAAGAAAAACCGCACCTCCAACATATCATGAAAATTTCTTCTTCAAAATTCTTTCAGGTCGACGGTGCCATTCGATTTTCAAGCCGGTGCCCTTCGTTGAATAGCACCGGTAGACCGCAGATATATAATTAAATACTAATACGAATTCCCAAGCATCCATTTCAAATCTTCCCTCCTTGTCACATCAATCAACTCCTAAATAGTAGAAGTTGACCTAATGCATCTTCTAATCATTGTTTTATGTCTAAACCAACAAGTAATGCATTAAATCAACTATCATCTTCATCTATAAATAGAGTCTTCTTTTTTTCTCATCATCCTTCTCCAACAATGCCTAAAGAAAACAAAACTAATCTAAAAAGGACCGGCCGAATAAGTGTTAGACCTTGTTGCTTCAACAATCCAAGGACATCATCACCTCCCTACTAACCTCTCTCACCTCCATCGAACTATGTTTCGAGACCTCCACCAACTACTTCAACTTCCAAAACTTCTATTCCACAACTATCACCAACTAGGGACAATAACAATCTCTTGCTTACTCCTAAGTCAAAGCCGGTTCCATTCGATAACAAACGGTGCCTTATAGATCAACACTTGGCTAGCCGGTACGACAACACTGCCATTTCTATTTCTTGTACCCTAACTTTTCTTTGCAGGAAATAACAAAGCAAGGGGGAGCCTATTCTATTGTTTATATTACATTTTTCTTTTGTAGTTACCAAGCATTCATCAAGGGAAGTGCTTTCCATTATTAACAATATCAATACTTTCTCTTACATTATGCTATTCCATTTTGTTTCGACAAAAAGAGGGGGGAAGAAAGTGCCTAGTTTAATACAAAGGTCTATCTCCCTTTGGCCTAATATGTTTTGCCCTCAAACAAATAAGGGGGCGATTGTTAATACAAATAAAACCGGTTTTAAACAAAATGTTTTACCAATCAAATTAGGCTAGGTTTTATTAATGGGACCAAAACATAACAAACATTTTATCAAACATCTTATTATCTCAAAACATGATTTCTGTACTATCTCCCAACTTTATAGAAAAAGCACATGAACTTGAAAAAGTGTACAAATCTTTTTAAACCCTAACTTTACTCAAAATCATCTTACACTTATTAATTTAATTTACTTCATTTAGTATATAATCCCATGCAGCAAATCCAAGGAAATCTCATAAGATTACACAGATATACTTAAGATTTTGCAAATTAAAATCGGATATTTAGTTACTGTATTTGGTTCCCTTAGTTTTGCAAGTCGGTGCCTCTGTAACAGCAACGGCAGAATTCGACATACAGTAAACCTTTTCCTGGCTATAAATACCAAGCCCCATTTCTAATGTTTTTCACATACCTTTCTCATCTAATCTTCTCTCTAAACCAACTGATCTCTCTCTCTAGCATCTCTTTCTAAATCTTGTGTAGGTAATTCACTTCAGAAATGATCTTGCAACGAAAGTTTCAAGCACCGCTCAAAGTGTCTTGATCTTGATTTCTTAGTTCATTCAAGAGATCATTAGCTGATTGATTTATTGTTGTATTGTTAGTTGTACATCAAGTGTAGTTTTGTTATTATCGATTCTCGTGTGTGAGAAATTCGCTGTGATCGTTTTGTAACATATAGAGGTGTACATCGTTGTGAGGCTTTCTCCTGCCAAGATGAAAGAAGCTCGGTGGACTTAGTGTTTAACAAACTCTCGAGTTGTGACTCGGGGAGTGGAGTAGGGCAAGGAAGGTGTCCTTGTAGCCGAACCACTATAAATACTTGTGTCTCGGTGAACTCTTTCTACACTCTATCTTCTCTTTACTCTTACATCTCTTACTTCTTAATTATCAAACATCAATATCTAAGATCACTTTCACTAAAAGTATCAGACAAAGTGTTTTAAACATGTTTTACAAGGGCCATTCGTTTTCTGAAAATATCATCCCCCCCCCCCCCCCCTTCTAGTTTTCCACAATTGGCATCAAGAGCTAGGTTATCAAAGTTTTAAAATAAATTGTATTTTAAATCTTTAAACGATTATGGATTCGGAAAACTACAAAGAAGGTCAATCTATGCAACGACCACCTCTCTTCGAGGCAAATTGTTTTATATATTGGAAAAACCGTTTTGAAACTTACGTGAAGTCTAAGGATATTGATCTTTGGTATATCATAGCTCATGGTAACTACAAACCTACCATCAAATACAAGGATGGCAAGGATGTTGTTACACCATATGAAAAACTTGATGAAAATCAAAAGAAAATGCTTTCCAAAAATGATGAAGCTAAAATGGTTTTATACAATGCTTTACCTAAAAAGGAATATGAAAGAATTTTCATGTGTGACACGGCTCAAAATATTTAGGATTCTTTAATAACTACTCATCAAGGTAACAAACAAGTTAAAGATAATAAAATAGATCTTTTTGTTCAAAAATATGAGGAGTTTACAATTACCGACGATGAAACCATTGATTGTGCCTTTTCTAGATTTAATACCATTATTACTTCTCTTAAAGCACTTGATGAATCTTTTTCAAGTCGTAACTATGTTAGGAGATTCTTGAGGGCTCTCCCATCGAAATGGAGACCAAAGGTAACGGCGATAGAGGAATCTAAAGACTTGTCAAATCTATCTCTAGACGAACTTGTTGGCAACCTCAAAGTCTATGAGGTAGTTCTTGAGAAGGACTTGGAGATTGCAAAGAACAAAAAAGAAAAGTACAAGTCACTCGCACTTAAAGCAAGACAAGTCTTGAGTGATGATGATGCACCTTCCACGGATAGCAATGATGAGGAATATGTAATGGCCGTAAGGGATTTCAAGAAATTCTTTAGAAGAAGAGGCAAGTTTGTTGATCAACCCTAATGCCTGAACAAAGAAGAACTTCCGGAAAAATCATGAAGATCGAAAGATGCTTCAATTATATTATTAAAGCTAAAAACAAATGATAAAACATGATCAAAACAGCATTAAGCACAAATAAAAAAGCTAAGACAGAAATAAGCAAACTATAAGCATAATGAAACTAATAATGCAAATTTAAACTAATTATTAAAGACAGAAAAGTGTAAATGGGAATAGAACCTGAACCCCAGCTTAACAGGGATTAATGCTCAACAGAGCTTATGTCTACAAGCTCTGGCTTATTGAAAATAAGCCAGTGAGGTCTATGGATCCTTCCAGGTTTGATCCATCATCCAAATTTGAGTTGTGGTACATTTGAGGGAGGATTTGTATATGATTGAGCTTATTTAAGCTTTTTGAGCTTAGATAAGAATGTGACTAGCTTAAGAGCTTATTCAGAGCTTATGAAGAACAGTTGAGAGCTTTTTATACTTTTTAAGTAAAAACTAAAAACACATTAAGCTTAAATGAAAATAAACACTTTTATTGATAAAAGGTTAACTGATTACAAGTTTAAATGAAAAGAGGATTACATCTAAAATAAGCTAAAATTACATAGAAATAAGCTACTAAATAAGCTATTCTTATCCTACTCCTCGATATCTCCTCCTTTTTTTGCGAGTGATGAAGGCTTCTATTTATAGGCCTGGATGAAGCTTCTAGTTCCTCAGTCTGTTAGACGCTCCAATCAATCCTCCCCTTCATTCTTCTCAATCATTGGCTCTCTAATCTTGGCCCTTGGATCATTAAGTGAGCACACGGATTGCCAGCATGGCAATCCGTGTGCCAGGGTACTTGTGCTTCTTCTACACACATTTTAGTGCAAATCCCACTTGATTGGTGTGTTTTCTCCTTTGCCCGCGTGTCATTCCCTTTTGGGTTTCCACCAATGAGAGCATTTATTGACGTATAACTTTGCTATGTCAGTCCTTATTACTCGAATTAATGAGCCACACAGCCAATTTTGATTTACCCTCTCTTTTAAGCACGTGGTTAATTGTAAGGGATGATGAATAATAACCAATTTACCCGCCATTTTTAACTGAGGGTTGGGGGTTTGACTGAGGGCTTGGGCTTTGTTGACTTGGGCCCAGGTTAATATAAGAAGGGGTTGGGCCGGGTATTTGTTATAAGGAATAAGGATTTGGTTTTATAAGTATTTTAACGACCGTTATCTTTTATTAATAAAGAGATAACGGTGTTAGAGTTTTAGGGGCTTTTTATGAATTTTGATTTAACATTAAGGGCATTTTGGTATTTTGAAAGATTTGTCTTTTTGTGGTTGACCATTTGATAGCATTCTCCCAGCTCTTGTACACTCTATCCGTTCTCGTGTCCGTGTTTGTCCGGTTTTGACCGTTTTCTTATGATTTTTGCTATATCCATACCTACACAATCACAAAGACAAAACAAGCAATATACAAGCATTTAAAGCACAATTTTATCTTTTTAGGGCCAATTTTGATATAAAATGGATATGTGTTTTCACACATATCAATTATCATTTAAAGAGCTAGTTAGAAACTTACCAAAACTAAAATTTGAAAAGCATTTTTGTGACGCTTGCAACGTCGGAAAACAAGTACATGAAAGCCATAAGGCTAAAAACATGGTTTCAACCACTAAGTGTCTAAAACTTTTACATATGGACTTGTTTGGTCCATCGGCTGTTCAAAGTTATGGAGGAAACTTCTACACTTTGGTCATTGTCGACGACTATTTAAGGTATACATGGACAAGATTTCTAAAACATAAAAATAAAGCTTTTGACCACTTTGAAATTCTAAGCAAAAAGATTCAAATCCAAAAGGGTTGCACCATTATTTTAATCCGCACAGATCATGGTCGGGAAATTGATAATGAAGTACAATTTAGAGCTTTTTGTGATGCTAACGGCATTACCCGTAACTTTTCGGCTCCTCGTACTCCACAATCAAATAGGGTAGTAGAACGTAAGAATAGAACCTTACAGGAAATGACTAGAATAATGCTAAATGAACAATCAATTCCTCAAAAATTTTGGTGTAATGCCGTTGACACCTCCACCTACATTCTAAATAGAATTCTTATTAGACCTTTCCTATGAAAAACTCCTTATGAGCTTTTCAAAGGCAAAAAGCCATCTCTAGAACATTTTAAAGTATTCGGTAGTAAATGCTTTATTCTTAACACCAAAGATTATCTAACAAAATTTTATCCTAAATCAACCGAAGGTGTATTTCTAGGATATTCTCCTAATAGCAAAGCTTACATAGTTCTAAATAAAGAAACCATAAAAGTAGAAGAATCTCTCAATGTTAAGTTTGATGAAACTCCCCCTCCTAAATCATCACCATTAGTAGATGATGATATTCTTGAAAATGATATCGTAGAAAACCAAGATAAAGACTTAGAAATTAAGGAAAATGAATCATTAAACAAAGAAATCTCAAACATCAAAAGCTCTAAAGATCATCCCCTAGGAACCGTCATAGGAAATCTTAATGAAAGAACCCTAAGATCTCATGTCCAAAACCAAAGCAACTTCTTCTGTTTCGTATCTTCCGTAGAACCTAAAAATATTAGGAAGTTCACTACAAGACGAACGTTGGACTTATGGCTTCTATGGCTGAAGAACTAAATCAATTTAAAACAAATGATGTTTGGAGCATCGTTCCCCCTCCTAAAAACCAAACCATCATAAATGGGTCTTTAAAAACAAACTTGACGAAAATGGTATTGTATCTAGAAACAAAGCAAGACTTGTAGCACAAGGATACAATCAACATAAAGGAATAGATTTCGATGAAACCTATGCCCCCGTGGCAAGATTAGAATCTATAAGAATTCTTCTTGCATATGCTTGTGCTCATGACTTCAAACTCTTTCAAATGGATGTCAAAAGTGCTTTTTTAAATGATTTTATAAACGAAGAATGCTATGCTGCTTAACCCCCGGGATTCGTAGATTTCAAAAAACCCAACCACGTTTTCAAACTCAAAAAGGCTCTTTATGGTCTCAAACAAGCACCCAAAGCTTGGTATGACAGACTTAAAGCCTTTCTCTTAGATCACTTGTATACCATGGGATTAGTAGATAACACTTTATTTACTAAAAAGAGAAACTCACATATCATCATCGTCCAAATCTATGTGGACGACATCATTTTCGGATCAACTTGTCAAGAGCTTTGCGATGATTTCTCGAAAATCATGCATGATGAGTTTGAGATGAGCATGATGGGTGAATTGAATTTCTTCCTTGGTCTACAAATCAAACAACTCGAAGATGGAATCTTCTTTAATCAATCTAAATATGTCAAAGAAATGCTTAAAAAATTCGGTCTTGAAGACTCCAAACCAATCAAAACTCCCATGTCATCCGAAACCAAACTCACCCGCGACGAAGACGGTGAACCCATTGACGACACTAAATATCATGGCATGATTGGCAGTTTACTCTACCTAACGTCCAGTCGCCCAGACATCATGTTTAGTGTTTGGCTTTGCGCCCGTTTTCAAGAAGCACCAAAAACTTCCCACCTTGAAGCCGTGAAAAGAATCTTTCGATACATCAAAGGTACATCCCATCTAGGCTTATGGTATCCCAAAGGAACCAGCTTAGAAACCATCGTCTACGCCGATTCCGACCATGCAGGAGACTACGTCGATCGCAAAAGCACTAGTGGTGTATGTACATTCATGGGTTGTTGTCTCACCTCATGGTTCTCCAAGAAACAAACTGCCTTAGCCATCTCAACCACCGAAGCAGAATATGTCTTCGCCAATCATGTTATCAATCACATATTAGCATTTTTCCACAATCAATTTTGTTATCTAAACAACTTTCAAATTTACGAAACCCTAGATCTGATCGAAACCTATGTAATCAATTAAATAGAACAATTAATAGCAAAAAGATTACAAAAAACACTCGTTTCTTACGTTTTCTAGCACAAGAGTTCAACAAATCGATTTGGATTAAAAGTTCTTAGATACGAAAGCTCAAACAACTTAGAGATATTATGAAACCCAAAATTATTGTCTTTACAAAAGTGATTAGTTTCGTACGTAACTGTGCCTTTTATACTTCTGAAAATAACTTTCTCATTTTGGCAAATTTAGTCCCTCAAGTTTCTTACGTAAGCCTTTTAAACCCTACTGTGGAAGCCTGATTGTAGGCTTCATAGATCGTTTTGCCCATCTAGGATATAATAACATTGAATGATATGAAGCATAGCGGAATAACAAATAAGAACATCAATGTTATCACAAGGTTTTCTTTATTCATACTAATAATAAACTATAAACTAACTAATAAGCTAACTATTAGAATCTCATTGGAGAGATCTAACTATGATGGATATATATTCTAAACCAGACGCCTACACTCTTTATATAATAGAGGGAGGTTACAAGAAAACCCTAGCTTACATAGGAAGCTAACTTAATATTTTACATTAAGTCCTTGTTGTTTCATCTTTCTTCATTTTTGCATATTTGGTTTTGTAATCATCAAATCTCAGATCCCAACAATCTTCCCCTATTTGATATTACAAAACAATCTTCATGAATGAAACAACCTTCAATGCTTCCCCTTGACTTAAGATCTTCTTGAACATGTCACCACACAAAATAAGCTGCAAACCATATCTCTTGTAGTCTTATTCCCCTTTTTGTAATCATCCAATAAGGGTCTTTTAAAGATATGCAACTTGTAAACACTTCCCCTCCAGTGGTGCAAGTAGATGGTTAAACATTTAGTCAATAAGGTTCCCCTGAAACCTATATGTTTACCATCTCTTGAATCTCGTACTCAGTTGGCTCCACGTAGTGATCACTAATGAAGAAAATAGAGTATAACGAATTTGATGAAGAAGTAGAATCTCCCAAACTTGTATCTTATGTCTTGTTTATCCACGTGACGTCGAAACTTATACCTGTACTGCCCAAGTATAAATAGACATATGTCTTTTCTCTTTACAAAATCCGCATTTTCTATGAGACACCGGACCAAAGTGATAGCAAATGTAAGCATTGAGCATCATAAGAAAAATCACACACCTTTGCTAGATTTTGACAAGTCTTCGTCACACCATTTAAGCACGAACAAGTTATCTTGAAAGCCAACCACAACTTTAAGATATGATAAGACTACGCACATGTGAAACCCAACTACAACATCAAATAAGCAATAATCAACTTTCTTCGTAATAATCCCCAAAATGAGCCATAATTGCATCATCTATCCGAGATCCAAACGCGTCTATTGTCCAACATCGGACATAGCTGAAAGCATTAACTTACAAACCTTGCAACACTAATAACCAACGAACAGTACTAACCAAATTTGAACCGGCAACATTAACTCGCAAATACTACTAGCAGCACTAAGAACCACGCTAGCAGTACTAACCATCCAGAAACCAATGAGCAGCAGTAACAAACAATCAATAGTATAACCAAATTGATTACTATTGTTCATCAATCCTTGTCGCATAAACCTGTACGATACCCATTACATACATCCTTTAACATGTTGCTTGTTGATTTCCAATAAAGTGAACACCTGCTACATATAATTCTACTTCAAGCAGTAGTAAATAACATCATCCAGAAAGTATGCACCAGTTATTAAGCGAGCAGTACTAATGAGATACCAGCAGTACTAAAAATTCTTTTGGCAGCACTAACTCAATTACATTGGCAGTACTAACGTTTAAATACGAGCAGTACTAAAAAAAGAAAATAGGCAGTATTAACTTCCAATCATGAAGCAGCCCATCTATATCTCACAGCACATTCATAATGGTGTGTCATCATCCCACGTCTAAAATTATATATGGATCCCTAAAAATCAGCAGCAGTTACGATCACAAGTAAATATGGAAACGAAATAAACAGTTCCAAAAGTTAGGAACCAAAACTGACTCATTCCACAAATCACGCATCCATAAAACCTGCAACTGCTCCCTTAATCTATATCCAGAAACGTGTAAATACTTCCTTATATTTAGGGCATCATCAAAACCCTAAAAACATATACACGCAGCCAAACTTCTTCCATAATCCAAATCGAAAACCCTTGCTGATCTATATATATATAAAAACCTGATGTGCCTCCTGTGATGAAGCATGTCCCCATCTGCTGCTGTATAAATGATGTATCCAAGACCTGAAATGCCAAACACTTTTTGCCTGTTGTTGATGCCATTAGTTACACATAGCGCAAACCCTAGCAATACTATCCACACCTGCTGCTTGTGTCTTTGCTAGATCACGAAACCCTTAATGGAAAACCTGCTGTTGAAACCTTCTATTCAAACCTGCTATTGTCAGAAACAATAATAGTACTACTAAACCCTTATTTTCTGTTTTCTAAATTAGGGTTTCTTATAAAACCCTAGTTTCACCGATTTCGCCTTTTATTTAAAAACAAAAAATAATCACGATTAAAAACCTTGTAACCCTAGATATCAAGAGAAACCCGCTCCGATACCAATTATGGAAACCTGATTGTAGGCTTCATAGATCGTTTTGCCCATCTAGGATATAATAACATTGAATGATATGAAGCACAGCGGAATAACAAATAAGAACATCAATGTTATCATAAGGTTTTCTTTATTCATACTAATAATAAACTATAAACTAACTAATAAGCTAACTACTAATAAGCTAACTATTAGGCTCTCATTGGAGAGATCTAACTATGATGGATATATATTCTAAACTAGACGCCTACCCTCTTTATATAATAGAGGGAGGTTACAAGAAAACCCTAGCTTACATAGGAAGCTAACTTAATATTTTACATTAAGTCCTTGTTGTTTCATCTTTCTTCATTTCTGCATATTTGGTTTTGTAATCATTAAATCTCAGATCCCAACACCTACGAAAGCTACTCTTGAATGTTGACAGTTTTAGTCCTTTGAGTTTCTTATGAAAACTATTTACACCCTACGAAAGCTACTTTCCAACATCGTCATTTTCAGTCCCTTGAGATACGTTCGTAAACAACAAACATCCATACGAAAGTTATTTTTCATATTTCACCTTTTACTTTAAAAAATTACTTTCGTATCCCTTTTTATTCAATTTTTTTTTTCATAACTCCCCTTTGAAGTTAGACCACTTTTACAAAAATAATCCTTTTGATTTAATTTCTCCAATTAAGTTCCTGTTTTTACTGAAAAATTTCATAACTCCCCCTCGAACAGTTATCCAATTTTTGAAATATCCTTTCTTACAAAGTTTGTTCAAAATGAAGTTAATTTTGCTTTTAAGCACACAATTTCATTTTCTGATGATGATGTATCCTGAAAATTTTTATAACTCCCCCTCAACAAGATATCCAATTAAAGAACTTGTTGAGTGATAGTTAATTTTGCAGTTTTGAACATTTTGTTATGAGAAGATTTTGAAAAATTTTAAGAAATTTCATAACTCTCCCTCAAATAAATGTCTAATTAAAGAACTTATTCAAGAGATTGTTAAATTTTTACATTTTTGCACACTTGAAAATTTTCACTAGAAGAAATCTTTTGTTTTTGAATGGAATTGGATTTGCAAAACACATTTTTAGCAGTGAAAGATCATTTATATGATTTTCTCCCCCTCAGTCTATGATACATTTATTATGCATTTAAAGGACCATTTTTTGAAAAATTCAGAATCATAAGACTGATTTGAACGTAGAAAATATGTGTTTGAATCCTTAAGTTAAAAAAACTTGTTTTTTTTGTTTTGTTTTGTTTTTTTTAATGTATTTACAAATGTTTGTGATGTATGATCTTTCATTCAAGAAGACAACTTTGTGAGACGTTCTAACTGGGTAGGAGTCATACATCACATACCAATCTTGTGAACTAGAAACTCAAACCTTTTCTTCGGAAGGGCTTTTGTGAATAGATCAGCAAGCTGGTATTCCGTCCTGAAAAAGTATAATTCATTTGTATCTTTCTCAACATGCTCTTTGATGAAATGATAACGGATTTTAATGTGTTTTGTTCTTGAATGTTGTACGGGATTGCAAGATATGGCAATTGCACTTTTTGAGTCACAGTAGATTGGAATCTTGTGGTAATGAAATCCATAGTCCAGCAGTTGTGTTCGCATCCAGATGACTTGAGCACAACAAGCAAACAAGGATACATACTCAGCTTCCGCAGATTACATTACTGTACAATCTTGCTTTTTGACGACTAACTGACTAACTTGTCTCCCAGTTATTGAATGCCTCCGGATGTGCTTTTGCAATCATCATTACACCCAACATGGTATGCATCTGCATACGCAATTAGCTCAAATCCAGAATCCTTCGAGTGCCATAGACCCATGTTAATGGATTGTCTAAGGTAGTGAAAGATCCTTTTGACCTCTTTGAGGTGTTTTTCAGTTGGGTGTGCCTGATAACGCACACATACAAATGTCGCAAGGGCAATATCTAGTCTGTGTGAGGATGAGGATAGCGCATATGCCATAAAGATTCTAACAGCTTCAAGTCTTGCAACAGGTGCAAATGATTCCTCAAAATATATTCCCTCTTCTTGACCATACCCTTTGGCAACTAAACAAGACTTAATCTGAATAACTGTATTTTCAGCATCAGTTTTATTTTTGCAAATTCATTTGACTTTGATTATGTTTCTGCCAACAGGACATTCGACAATTTCCCAAACATCAAGGCGTTTGAACTGGTTAAGCTCATCTTGAATGGATTCAATCCAACTATGATCAAGCATAGCTTCCTTGATATTTTCGGTTCACTCGTACTCACTGTGAGTGCATACATACAAACTTCTGCATTAGTTTGAAGTCTTTTCCTTCTTATAACCGGCTTTAAGGGATCACCAATCACTTGTTCAAGTGGATGATTCTTAGTCCATCTATCAATTCAGCGATGTTTTTGGTGAAATCGATGCATATTTGATGGATCCTGATAAGTTGAAGAAGATTCAGCAACATCGAATTTAGGAGTTTGTAGTGCATTATGAAACATATTTCCATCAAAATCTGCAATGTCTTCTTGAACAAATTCATCAGCAACTTCTTTCAAGACTAGAGAGTTTGGTTTAGTTATAACTTGATCTTCTGAAGATGATACTATTTGAGGAGCATCATCCTAGTCAACGACAATTGATGACGAGGAAGAAGTGTGGTCATTATCAAGAGTAATAGCAGCGGAATTATCAGACACTTTGTGTGAGCTTGTCGGATAGTATTCTTTATACATGGGACCAAACAGATTATCCAAGTCTGATGTAGAAGGTACGGATTGTGAATCTTCTGATGAATCATTAAAATTAGTGCAGTTCATTCCGAGTTCTAAATTGTTGCATTCAGAAGCCATAGCCGTGAGTTCATCAAACTTAACATGGATCGTTTCCATTATCTTTTTAGTTTGACGGTTATAGATACGAAATCCATGTGATGACTCAGAATAACCAACAAAAATACCAACGTCAGCCTTCGGTTTCATCTTCCCAAGATCATCACGATCATTTGTTGGATAGCAAAGAGATCCAAACATATTAAAGTATTGAACATTGGGTTTTCTATTGCGAATCAACTCATAAGGAGTTTTATTATGTCGAGTGTGTACAATAGAGCGATTCTGAGTAAAGCAAGCAGTAGCAATGGCTTCGGCCCACATAAATTCTGGTGCTTTAGAAAAGATAAGCATTGTGCGGGCAGCCTCGACGAGTGTTCAATTACGTCTTTCAACAACACCATTTTGTTAAGGTGTTCGAGCAATTGAAGTTTTATGAACAATGCCTAACGTTGCATAAAATACATTTAATTTCTCGTTTTTAAATTCAGTTCCATTATCAGTTTGAATCGTCAGAATTAAAGCCTTTAGATTCCTTTGAACTTGATTAACAAAATCGGTAATCATATCTGGAGCCTCATCCTTGGTGCGAAGAAAGTATACCCATGTGTACCAAGAATAGTCATCAACGATCACGAGAATATATTTCTTGCCATTGATACTTGCAACTCTCATTGGCCCGCACAAATCCATATGAAGTAATTCGAGTTTGGATTCGGTGCTTGGAACCAACTTAGGTGGAAGTAAAGTTTTCTTGCTTTTACCCTGTTCATAAGCTGAACATAAATGGTTTTTGTGGTACTTAAATTTCGGAAGCCCATCAACTAGATCATGTGAAGTGAGTTCGTTAATGGTGTTAAAATTCAGATGAGACAACCGGCGAAGCCATAACCAAGATTTTGTTGATGTGGCTCTGGACATAAGCACACTGGAGAAGAAGCCGCCATCTCAGAAATAGAGATAGTATAGAGATTTGAATCTCAAGAACCTGTAAGTAAATCATCTCCTTATAAATTCCAAACATAACATGTGTTTGATCGAAAGGCAACTTCTAAATCCTCGTCATAAAATTTTCCAACCGAAAACAAATTGTGCCCAAGGCCTTCAACATAATAAACATGACAAATAGTGAGATTGCCTTGAACATAATCTCCATAGCCTGTGATTGCAACAAAATGATCATTCCCAAAGCGGACTATTCCCATGAATTTCTCAACGAAAGTTCTTAGCAGTTGAAAATTGCCAGTCATATGCTTTGAGCATCCGCTATCAAGAATCTATGGCACAAGCTGAATTACCTGCATTACATGACACAAATGAAGATGGAAGAGTGGACGGTTTGGCTACCCATTTGTTAGTGGTAACTGGTGTGTTAGTCTTAGATTTAACACTGGTTCTATACTTATACACATTAGATTATGATTTCGCAGTTATGCTTTTGGGTGTCCAATTAAAACCTTGTTGATATTCAAACCACTTTTGCCATTTTCTGCTTGTTGCTATTTTATTTTTCATGTAACAACTAAGTATCCTACTTTGACTAGATTTCTGAGATGGTGGCGACACACTTGAGACCTTAGTTGTTGTTGTTGGGGTTTTAGCAACATTGAATCTAGATTTTGCAACTACAGATGTAGCTCCTAAACCCTTAGATTTTGCTGTTACAGGGAAAGTGAATAAGGCTCTCTTGACACTAGATTTCCTAGTCAAAGCATTACGTGCAACACATTTTTCATGAGAATGCAAAAATACATCAAGACCACAAGAAATACATAACATATTCAAACCATCGTTTATCGCATTTATAGTCTTAGAACTTGTTCTACATGCATTGGTTTGACAAACATTTAAAGGTTTTGTTTCACATTTATTAGAATCTAAGTAAACACTACTTGTTGTCTTCAAAACATATGTAGATGAGCTCTTAGTGTTCTTCAAGACATTATTCTTTGATTTATTTGAATTACCTGCATACATGACACAAATGAAGAGGAAGAGTGACGGTTATGGCTACCCATTTGTTTAGTGTAACTGGTGTGGTTAGTCTTAGATTTAACACGTGGTTCTATACATATACACCCATTAGATTATGATTGTCGCAGTTATGCGTTTTTGGGTGTCCAATTAAAACTTGGTTGATAATTTAAAATATAAAACCACTTTTTGCCATTTTCTGTTTGTTTGCTATTTTTTTCATGTAACAACTAAGTATCCTACTTTGACTAGATTTCTGAGATGGTGGCGACACACTTGAGACCTTAGTTGTTGTTGTTGGGGTTTTAGCAACACTGAATCTAGATTTTGCAACTACAGATGTAGCTCCTAAACCCTTAGATTTTGCATGTTACAAGGGAAGTGAATAAGGCTCTCTTGACACTAGATTCCCTATCAAAGCAATATAACTTTGCAAACAACATTTTTCATGTAGAATGCCAAAATAATACATCAAGACCACAAGAAATGACAAAATATTCAAAAACCATCGTTTACCAACGGAGCAATTATATCTTAGAACTCTTGTTCTATATGGGCATTGGTTTTGTCAAACAAATCGGAAGGTTTTGTTTCACATTTATTATTAATCTAAAGCAAACACTATTAGTTGTCTTGCAAAACATATGTAGAATGGCACTTATGAAATTCTTTAAGAGACAGGTTATTCCTTCGATTTATTGTCCTTATAACTTGAGTCTTACAAACACTATATGTGGGGGGGTGGTGTGGAACGGAGCTTGGGGAGTGCCATAGACGACCTGTAAGCGAAGTGGGTATGAGCGCAACACAGGTAAGTCACTGATGTAGTGGTGGAGCTTCTATACTGAAGGCTCTTTGAATTATTTATTGTCCTTAGACTTGAGTCTTCTAACACTATTTGAACTGCCTACACCTGTGGAATTTGAAACATTTGTGTTAGCCTTAGAATCCTTTGTTTTTGTGTCTTCCTGATTGATCTTATACATTCCTCTTGCAATTACATTCGTATTGTGTTGTTGTTTTTGCTCAATTGTGGGAGTAGACTGTGAAGTGACTGGTTTTGACCTATCTGAAGTAACCTTAGTGTTTGACACGTTCTTAGCCTTAATTGCTATATTTTTGTTGAACGGTGTTACACAAAGAAGTTGTCCTAAGGTCTCAGATTTGTCAAACTTAGTATTCACATGCTTCCCTTTGTCAATCGTTTTAAGCTTACTCTTAAGCTCAGAAATTGTCATCAAAAGATCTTGATTTTGAGCACGAACATCAGCATAAGCATATGTCTTTTGAGTGACATCTTCAAACATTTCATTAATTTCATTTTGATGCTGAGCCCGTGTTGCTTTGATTGAGTTAAAAAGCTTTTGAAATTCAAGTTTAATATTTTCTCGTTCTTTAATAGTAGACTCAACTTGATGTTTTAGCAACACGTTCTCATCATGCAATGTAGACAACTTTACTTTCTAAGAGACATCACAATCCATTTTCTCTTTTTGATGTTGTAATTAATTACCTTTCTCATTGCAATTGTAACACTGAACATTTGCTTTGCCTGGAGTAGACTCAGTTCATGGAACACGCTGAATAATCTGATTGCTTTCATCACCTGCATTAAACCCTTGAGTTATGTTTCTCCCTACATTATTGTTAGCCTTTCCACCATAACCAGCATTCTTGGTTTGTATGTCAACTAGACCATCGTGAACCATAACTTGATTCCTTGTGTTAGAGGAAACACGAAGACGATTGTTGGTGGGTGTAGAGAACTTTTGAGAGATTACTCGCGCGAGTAACATCATAGCAGTTGTAAGCTTATCCTCTTGAGAATCGCCTTGTAACTCCCCTTGATATTCATCATCATAATCAACGACTGATGGAGGATGTGTGACATAGTATGGTTGTGGAGAATAAGAAGAGTTTGCATGAGAATGTGATGAAGAAGCATTTGAATGAGCAATAAGAGCTAAAGGATCATGATTCTTGGCAGCTTTCTTTGCCCTTGATGCTAGAACATGTGGTTCAAATTGCACTAACTGATCATACAACACATCATAAGAGACTGCAGGTCCAGTTTGATTATGACGAACCATGGTAACATATTTGCTCCATTCTGGTTGCAAGCAATTGAGAAACTTTGTATTGATTGCCACCGGTATCGGACGAACATTATTACGATCCATGATGTTCACAAGTGTTGTCAACCTTTCATGCACAGAGTCTAAAGATTCCCCTTCTTTTGCTGCAAACTTATCAAACTCATCCATAAGGCGTGAGTGTCTCACATGAGTAGTAATTTCAGATCCATGCATCAACCTTTTGATTCGTTCCCACATTTCTTTAGCATTCTTACATGCATCCACTGAATTGTATATATCATTTGGTATTGCTTGAAGAAGATAATTCATGACCCTAACATCAGCAATGTATTGCTTCTTGTTACCCTCAGTCATTTTGGACAACGGTTCAAGTATTGGTACAGTAGGATTTATTGGATCAACAACCATGGGTCTTTGATAAGGGCCATTTTGTATCGAATTCCACATTCTCTCCCCGTCTTCAAGCTTATTATCCAAAAACCTTCTGAAACGACTTTCCCATGGAATATAATTCCCCTTCTCAAGCATTGGAGGTCTTTCATTAGCTCCTGAATCAGCAAGAGTTTGTTGATTGGAGTTGGTTGAATTACTAGAAGTAGACATGTTGTATTAAATGACTACAAAGCAAACTTGGATCGTTTTGGAGATGAAGTATTGTAATCGTGAAGTGAACGAGCAATAACAACCTTGTCTTGAATCACACTTTGAACTATGTTACGAAACCCAAACAAGAAGATACGAAACCTCTAAACAGTGTAACGAAACTTCAAAAATGATGTTACGAAACCTCTTAACTGTGTTAGGAAACCCCTTGTCTGTGTTACGAAACATCTAAAACAGTGTACGAAACCTCAAAGATGTGATACGAAACCTCTTACGAAACCGCTTACGAAACCTTCTGTTATCAAAACTGTGATACGAAACCTCTTTTGTGATACGAAACCATGAATTTACGAAACCAAAACCAAGCTTTTGATACGAAACCTCTGATATACGAAACCACAAAGAATACAAAACCTCTCACAGTATATGAAACCCAACGGTTACCGAAAGCTCAATACGAAACCTATTTTTGTAATTCCTAAAGAAACTCCACTTTAGTAAAATAACAAGAAACCCCTTACTTTCGTGAATTCGTAGCTAAGAAACCTAAGAAAACTTACGTATTTGATTCTTAACAGTTTAAAATGATAAACTCAACGTTATCCCTTCAAATTAACAAGTTTCTATGTTATGAAAGCTAGATTAATCGTTACGAAAGTAATTATATGTTACGAAAACTAAGGAATGACTTACGTATGACAGTTTATGAAAGATTTCTACCTTATGAAAGCTTAAAATTATCCTACAAAAGTAATTTCCTGCCTAAAAATAGTTACCGAAACCTAAGTTCTTGTTTACGAAACCTATCAAATCCATTTTTTTCGATAAAATTAAGCTCAAAAACATGTAATTTCCGTAAATGAGGTATTAATTCTGTAATTTGATAGTTATGAAAGCTAATATATTGCGTTTTAAGATCAAAAACACATCAAATCATAAAACTAAACCATACAAAAGCTACTATTCATCTTTACGAAAGCAAGATCGATCGAAATTCTTGCAATTAGGCTCTATTTGATCACGAAAATTACACTAGATCTCTCCCGGTGATAGATACCACTTGTTAGATGCTACGTTTGCTAAGTAGATACCATACGAAAGCTAGTAGAATAAAGGAGAGGAGCTAGAGAGTAATTTCATTATTTTCTAAATTTTCATTTCAAAAGGGGAAAATAAAAATGGGAGGGAGAAGTGAGTGTTACAAAGACAAGACATGTGTATATACTGCTCCAAGATGAGTATATATACTTATTACAAAACTATTCTATTTTCCTTACACTTAGTCAAACCTTGGTCAACTTTACTTAACTTTGACCAAGATAGACTTTATTACATCAAAATTACTAATAAAACTATAAACTAAACTATGACCAATTCATAATAATAATTAACACTTTTATCATTTCTAACAATACCTCTTTAGTTAGCCAACCTTTCCTTGTTGTGTCTAAGCAAACCAACTTAAACCAGAAATTCCTATCTACAGTATAATCATCGTTCCATAGAAATTTACATTTAACTTGCCCGGGTTGGCCTAGAAAACGTTCAATATCATCACTTAACCAAACTGTATCCATACAATGTAATACTCGCAAAATATCCTACATATACATATTAATTGTATAGGTTATAACACATTGTATCATTTAATATTGATTTGTAAAGTAGTAGAAGAAGTTTCATACCTCAACCCATGGTTTTACATTTTTAAGAAGTTTAGCGGTACATGGATCATTTACGTATTGACGGTCTTTTTTTATCTTAACCCAACTAACTTTGGAATTTATCTTTTCTGAAGAAGAACCAAGCTGATTCCTCTTCGCAGGTGCTAACTTAGCCAAAATATTTTTACCATAGCTTGAATTCATAAACTCCTTTCGCTTATTTTTCTTTTGCTCCTCCAACTGCAACATATTCTCTTCTTCTAACCTCAACCTGTTTGCCTCATCCAACCTCAACCTATTCTCTTCGATAATTAATTTTTCATGTTCACAACGCAACATTTCTTCATCTTCCAAACACAATCTCAATTCCTCTTCTCGGAGATGATCCTATAAGGCAGAAATATAATAAATCAGGCTAAGTGATCCTAAACATTAATTTGATATTGAATAAGGTTTAACAAGATTACTTGAGAAATATCTTCATCTGGATCGTGCTGTTGGATCAAATCAGCAAACATGCTATTTAGTAAATCACATAAGTCAGATGTCATACATCCAAATGCATCAGTAAACTATAGCTTAGGCTGTTTGTCATTTCTTTCATGTGCAAGGACCTAAAAAGTAATATCTATAGTTGCATACAAAACTTCAAATAATTTAATAGTTTGATATTATATATGGTTGGAATAAAACATAACCTTAATAATAGTCTCAAGTTTGAAAACATGATAATTTAACTCCATAATCACAAGATCGTTAAGCCATTTTTTTCTTCACACTATTATCACTTATTCCTCTAATCGATGAAACCATGAAACCTATTTTCCTATGTTTGCGTGCTTTCTCCAACTTTGCTAGATATGTTTCAAAAAGGCTATGTTGTTCTTTGGTAGGAGGAGCCCTAGGAACGTGCTCTTGAAAATAAACATTATTATCTATCCACCATGAAGATTGGTACTCAGCTATAGTAGGTCGAAGATCTGATGTTGACCATGATTCCTAAAGATATTATAGAAATAATTTGTGACATGTACTAATAAAATATGTTCTAAACTACAAATAATATAATATTTAGAGAAACTAACCGTATTTTGGAGGAACTTCTTAGAATTCCTATGCCCAATCCCCCTGTTGTTCCAAAAGAACCTGAGGGGAGTGACGATTACACGGAGGTGACTTATGACAAGGATCAATGTTTAAGTGATCATTATACCGCTCCCGTCACACCTCTGTATACACACCATCCATACCTTTCTTAGCTACCATGGATCCTACAAACACCCTCTTAATGGGGGATGAGGTTATTAGCACTATTCCCGCAAGGGAAATTGACGAATTCATAAAGTCTAGTGTTAATGATCCAGTCCCAGTCCCAAGGGAGTCTGAGGTGACATCGGATAGTATTTCTGAGTGTGATATGTCTACACCTTTGCCCACAACTGATGTTAAGGAAGAAGATTTTGATATCAATTCACCTTTAAGAGAACAAGTAGTCGACTTTTTGATGGAGAACGTAGATGTAGTTGGCTTTCCTAGGCATTTGGTTAAGTATCTTTTTAATCCATTGTTAATCAAAAATAATGATTTAAACCGAATGAATGTTTGATGAGCCTTTAGGTGATGATTCAAAACCTAGATCTTATGATGTGACTTTCTCAAACCCTCTTTTTTACTTTAATGATGGTTCTACTTTATGTTATGATAATCCCCTTTTTAATAAGGAGTTTGAGGACATTAGTAGTTTGGACCTCCCTGAGTTGACTCTAGTTATCCACTTTGCTAGTCACACTTCCTTTACCGTGTACTGATGTTTTGGGAGATGCTATTGTAGATATCGACTTACTTTTATGAGATGATTTAGATACCCTCTTAATGGGGGGTAGGGAAATTGACTTCAATCCTTGTCGGGACATAGAAGAACTAGAATTTTTACTAGCCAATGACCCTGCTCCTGTCCCAAGGGTGTTTGATGAACCTTTAGGTAATTTTGATTCGATGTCTAGACCAATTGAAACTAGTGACCTTATTTTGGAGGAGCTCACCACTGAGATCGGCCTAGACAATTTAATTTCTACTAAAATTGATGATAGGTATCATGACTCAGAGGGTGACATTCTTTATTTTGAACAATTGCTTAATGAAGATGCATCTTCTGATGTATCGCCAGCATTTACCTACAGAGTACTCCTCACTAGATCTACCACTTCCTGATCCTAAGTAGATTTGCTTAAGGGAAGTGGAAAGATTTGACCCATTCTTCTCCTTGACATAGTCGGGTGGGAAGACGGAGGTGATGGAGACCCCTTCTTTTAGTTCTCTTTATGTGCCATCACCTCGTCCTGCTGCATACTCACCTACGGAGGTGATGTATTGCTATTACCATCCTCACCTCACATCAGGTGATGGATTTGACCATGGACCTAAAATGAAATAACACTAGAATCAAGCTAGAGACTTGAACAAAAACAAGTGCTTCTAGGGAGGCATCCTTGTGTTATCTTTCTCTTTCTATTTTCTTAGTTGTATATTTATTATATTAGTATAGTTAGTAGTATTAATATTTAGTATGGGGGAGTGCTTCTTTCCTTGTTGTGTTTTGTGGGTGCTCATTTTTGCTTGCAGGATTCTCTCAGATCGTGAAGACCTCCGTGCTTGTTTTCAATCCTCGAATCTCTCGGTCTCCGATCTTCTTCATAATATTATAGAAATCCTTAATCCTGATCATACATATATATATTGTCTCCCCTTTCACACTTGGAATTCTAAGCATTTGCCTTTTTCGTCCTAAAGTGTGGGGGTAAAACCCAACATTTTTGAACATTGAGGTCAATGTTCAGTTCTAAGTGTGGGGGGATTTCTGCCGAAATATGATCTTACCTGTGCTTGTCTGTGCCCCACGCAACCCCGTTTTAACCAAAGTTTTGCTTTATTTTATTTTATATATATATATATATATATATATATATATATATATATATATAATAATTAAAAAAAATAAAAAAAATGATGAAAATATAAAAATATAGAAATAAGTAGGCCCGTAGAACTAGGTAGCTTTTGACTTGACCGAGTTATGCACTCTAGCTTTCCCCTTAGCTTTCGAGACTAAGCGTTTGCTAAACTTTAAAATTTTGCAAAGAACGAAAAATGATAGAGTTAAATATAAGTTAGATGCTAAGCGTGGAGTAGTTGGATCTCTTTAGAGCTCATAGAGGTTAATTGTGGCTTTTTGCTCCCACCAGCTTAATAAACGTTATATAATTGTTAAATAAATAAAGTTACTTTGGTTTTTGCGATTCTTAGTTTAAATCCCTTTGTAGAGATTCCTTCTGGTGAAAGTAAGGTACACATCGAGGTTTTGTCAGTGTTGTGGGGAAATAGGCTACCGATTCCTGATGGCTCGCTACCGTTGTCTAGGTAGTTAAAAGACCACATGACTTGAAATTTGGCTATAATAATAATAATGTAATAAACTGAAGCCGAAATAAGACCACTGCATCTTGTCGGTTAGGACGCCCGATGTTGCAGTCGTTTAAAGGGTGGTGGTAATAATAATAATAAGAACTGTAGGCTGATAAAAGATTACTGGACCATGGTCGGCTCGCATACCGATGTGGCAGTTTTCAAAAGAAGACCCATAATAAGAATAATAAATCCGAGACTAACAAAAGTATACTGGACCATGGTCGGCTCGCATATCGATGTGGCCGTTTTTAAAAAGGTCGAGGATCTCCTAGTCGAAATAAGACTCCTGGACCATGGTCGTCTCGCATACCGATGTGATTTCGTTTTAAGCATAGTTTGGGGATTGTGAAAAGTTGGGGATGACGAACTCCCGTTCTTAAGGCCTTTTAAATAATTTTATTTAATTTTTATCTATTAATGAATAAAGTGGTTAAAACGGGGGCGTTTTTGAAATAAATGATTTTTAAACCTTCTTAATGGACCTTTTCTGTTCTTGTTTGATTGTGAGGGGTCATAAGTTAGGAGGTTTTTAATTATTTATTTTCGGACGTGTTTTATAAACATTGCGTGTAGGACCAGCAATGGCTAAGTGTGAGGGAATTTAATGTATGCTAAAACTCACATCATTTATAACCCGGAAAACACTATTAATTGGACTAAAAACATGAAATATGCTTAATATTATTGCAATTATGTTTGATTTGTGTTTTTATGTCTTGCATATACTAAGGATTGAAAACAAAGAAAAAAGGGGAATTTTCAGGTTCGATTCGATCAAGTTTATTAATTATTCGAGATCAAGACGAAGTCGGAAATATTCTCGAGCATGCCATTGGAAAGGGCACGAAAAATTGAATTTAACGGTGCCTTCATCTTTTATTGAGCCGGCCCGACTCCATTTATATGAGTCAGACCGACCCATGCTTATTAAAGGTTCAAGTTTAACACAACTTAACAAATCCAACCATTTAACTCAGCCCAATACCTGTTATAAAGCTGGGCCCAAAAACAAGAAGTGCAAAAAGAGAAAAACGAACTTGCAGTCCATCTTGGCCCATAAGTGAACATGAAGGCCTACTCAAAATTTGCTTATATAAGACGCAGAACAAGCAGCAGACGTGATATATCTATCTTATCTTCTTTTTTTTAACTTTTTCGTTTTTTCATATTTTTTCTCTCTTTGTTTTGGTACCTAGTGTAGAAAGCAGCAGACAAGTGAAACATCTTATCCTTTTCTTTATTTCATTTTATTAGTTTTCGTAGGTAGAATTTAGAGTGGCTTAGAAGTAGCTTTAGGATAAGATCTTTTATGTATTTTTTTCATTCGCTTATATGTAACAGTTTGAGTTAAATTTGTGTCGCTCTGATTGAATTTGTTGAAGTACAATTTCGGTACGGTTGTTATTGATGTTTCGAACGGGGTTGTGTTAAATCGAATGGCTTATGGTTTAGTTTATTTCGGATTTGCTTAGTTGGTTTGATTTGTTATTCGGCTTGTTAGCTTATTTTTGTTTGGAGATTATGGCGTTATGGATTGGGATTTGGATTAGTTTGGTTTTATTTCGCACTATGGAGTATGTGTTCATTTCTATTGTCTCCGTGTGACGCCGAGCTAATTTCGGGTTTTATCAGCACCTTCATGGAAATTTCCTCACCAGCAAAAATTACCAAATTACCCCTATTTCTTGGATTATGATTGGTTGGCTCGATGATTTAACGATTATGCCCTCACCCTATTTTGAGTATAAAATGATGCAAGCAGCAGACGATCTGAGGCATTAGATTAGATTTTAGTGTAGTTTTCGTTTTAGTTTTTCTCAAATATTAGTGTAGTTTTTTAAGTAATAGCTTATTTGTAGTGCTTATTTCTCAGCTTATATCAGCTTATTGTAACTCTTTTGAGCTTATTGTTATGAAATAAGTTGAAATTTTAGCTTATTGTCTTTGCTTATCTTTCTTTCTTTTCTTTCATTTTATCTTCTTTAATTTTCGGCTTATTTATTAATAAGCTTATAATGGCTTATTTTTGTTCTAGCTTTGTACCTTATTTGAATAAGCTCATAATATAAGCTTTATTCGATTGATACTTAGCTTATATCATAATAAGCTTCGACACATTTTCTTGTTCTTTTCTTCTTTTCTTATCTTTTCATTTTTCTTTTGCTTATCCTCTTTATCTCCTAGCTTATTTGTCTCGAATAAGCTATTCTACTTGCTTATTTGATTAAGAGATTTTTAAGAGTATAGATCTAACTTATTATAGCTTATTCATAATTGTGTAGTATTCAAATAAGCTATTTATTAGCTTATTCGAATAGCTTTGATAGCTTATTAGCTTATTTCATGTTTTATTTTTAGATCTAGCTTATTCAATTTAGTTTTCAAATAGATCTAGTTTTTGTAAAAGTTTTTAAAATAGCTTATTAGTCTAGATCTACTAGCTTTTAGCTTTTCTATTTCAAAATACTTTATATTTTGGAATTAAAGCTCTTAGCTTATAGCTTATTTGTCCTAACCTTTTGCTTTCTTATCTTATCTCTAATTTTATTCTTCCATCATCTAAGGTCGAAGCTTAAGGGTCTTATAAGATTGATAAATTGATAAAGTTTTGATCTTTTTAGTTTTTATGGAAGTAATTAGTAAATAAATTTGACACATTTACTTGTTAATTAGTGAAGTAGAAGCTTAAAAGTGATAAGCTTATTTGTTTATTAAGTTTGTAAGATCGGATGGTTACTTTTCATTATCGGCTCGACATTCGGTTCTACCTTCTTTCCTATTTCATTTCTATTATTTTAGAATAAAGTAGCTTATTTTGTTTAGAATTGCTTATTTGTTATATATGCTTAGTGAGTAGATCTATTTTATGCCTGTTATAGTAAAAAAAGGTTATTGGTAAATAGTGAATTAAGTGTGAAATTTAATAAGTGACTGGTGATTAATAATTTGCAAAAGTTATTTAGTTTAGTATTTTATTTAGTCGAACGGGCAAAAGCCGTGAGATTAAGTAGGCATTAAACTAGTAATTAATATCTTGATAAAAAGTTGTTTTCAATATTAAGCCAACGTTTTGAGGAAACGATTTTTTAGACGGATATTAATTCATCATTAAGATCTAAAAACTTCACACTTAAGAATCTATCCATTTTTACTTGACAAGCACATTTCTTTATATTTTTGTTCGTCTTATTAGCTTGCTTGTTAATTAGTATAATCTAGTTTATCGCTATCTTTAGTTTTAATTCAAAACCAAAAACCAAAAGATAATCAAGCATCAAACGACAAGCATTAACGTAAATCTCAATTCAATTCTCGTTGGGATACGACTCCGGAAGATTTAATTATTACTTTTTCTAAAGTGATTCTTATTTCTAACGGGATACTTGATATTATATACATACGGCTAGTACGTACTTATATGATACCAATATATTTATATATATATATATACACATCCATATACATATATGGGACAAGTCATGACACTGGGACATGATGTCATAATGCCATGTCACAACGCCAAGTCACAATAACATGTCAGCATATTTCCATGTCAGCTGTCTATGTCAGCGCGTAGTGTTATTTAAAAAATGTAGTTGGCCAGATTCGAACTCTGGTCAACACGCTCAAATGCAAGTACCTCAACCGTTGGACCAAGCCATGATTTATGATATCTAACTGCCACGTCACAATGTCATTCTTAACTCAATCCTCATTATTAGTGATTTCCTAATTCAACATAAAAATAGTCAAATTCAAAACCACATCCCTTATACAATCGTCATTTCTAAATTTAAACCCCCCCTAATATCATTTGACTTCATCACACTATAACCGACCTTCATCAAATGCCATAACTTACACCCTAAAAATCTGCCATTACACATCGATCTATACCATATTTATCTTGATTATCTTTTGTTATGATATTTTTATTTTCAAAATGTTACATGACATTAAAACCTACTTCTAATCCCAAAACAATCATATGCTACACAACAATCTTATCATCTTCAATTTAGTATAAAAAAGGTTACAGATGGGATCGGTTTTGGTCAATTCATCATCACTGCAATTCATCATCACAATAGGTAGTTACTGTTTTTAGTCTTCTTATAATTTTACGATGAATAAACTATTTGTCTTTGTTCATGAAACTACTTGTATCGGTAGTGTGAGAGTTTGATTGAATTATAAAGGTAGGGCTTCCAATCTTTTAAACTCTAAATGAATTTGGAATTGGATTGAATTTTATTATCTTGATATTGAATCGCGCTTTCAGGTTACTATACTTTTGATATTGAATTCATGTTAAATCTTTTGATATTGATTTCAGCTAACAGGTTTATAATGATCAATCATCAACCAGGTTTATATCAGCTAAATATTATGGTTTATCTTTTGTGTAAAGGTATTAGTGTTATCTTTGGATTCTATATTAGGTTTATGTTTAAATCAATCTTAATTCGAGTCATCTGTTGATTTTGTAAATTTGAATCTATCGATGTTCTGAGAGTGATAACTCACACTGATGATTTAAATCTATCAAATATGGTTTGATTTTTTTGTTGTTTTTCTTTATAGGATTATGAATCTGCTATTGGTGCACCGAAAGAGGACAATGACCACAAAACTAATAAATTTAGACAATTGCTTTCCGTTAACCCAAGGTAAAAACTCATATTTATGCGCGATTTATTAAGTTAATATTAAATTTAGGTTTTATGCTCTGTATGAAATAATTATAAACGAGTAACACAAATGGTGTAGTGATTTTTATGTTTATAAAAGTTCACTCTAAGGAATATTTGATAAAGTACACTATTGATGAGATGATATGGCTTCAAAAGTAATGCATGTGATGGAGCAGTAAGCACACATGTATTCACATGTTGTAGAGTGTGGGTTATATCACCTGCTTGGCTAAAAGAAAGCTTCCGAGCACATCTATTTAGAGGTAAGTTATGAGATTTTTTGATATTTTTTCTCTGCTTCATAAATGTTAGCACACATTAGTTTCAAAAATCTTAAACATGCTTAATATACAGATGAAATGCCTTACATTTTGTAAGATATTGAGTATGAGTCAAAATACATGCATCACGTAAAAGGTACAGTACTTAGAGAAAGAGCAAATCTTGTAGCTTTGTTTAAAGGATTTGAAGTATGCCTTGCACCTCATATGCAGCCTCTAAGCTACATTGTGAGGTTGGAAGATGGAAACATAAGGCGATTAAATATCGTCATTCAATAATGAGTCATTCTTAAACTGTGATGAAACAAATACATACAAATAGTATATGATGACACATGTCCAGGTGTGTAGAGATTTTTAGTGCTTTTGTTACAAGTTCTTAGCATGGAATTTAAATTCAAAACCATGACTTTATATTCTGTCGTTTTCCTCGAAGTAATATACGTGATTGGGATGCTATATATGTAATCTACTGATCTTCATTAGTATATCTTTACAAGTTCACCAATCTATATATTTGAAGATCTATTAATCTTTAAAGAGTCTTCTTGATGCGTGTGTATGCGTGGATTTTCAGGTGATCACATAGTAAAGAAAAGAAACGTAGAAAAAGTGGTCAGTTGTGGTCTGCAGCAATGAGTTGTTGTTGATAGATCATATACATTCGGGACAACAAACGGTAACGAGTTTGAACGTGAACGTCATTCTGGTATGCAGACCCAGATAGTTTTCTGAAATTGTGTAGTCCTTTGCTTATCATGTTGGCGATTAGTGCTTCTTATTCTCAGGTCTTTTGGATGTTGTAAGTGTCCGGAGAAGAACCTCATCCATGTCCAAGCGAAAAAAGGTCTGATATAAACATAAAATACGTTTTAAGGTTTGTTATACTCCCTACTTATAAACCCTCACTTCTACTTATAACCGTTTTTTCCCGTAGTTATGTGCAATCCCGAACAAGTCAAATGTGTTAAAAAAACAAAGAAGTTCATAGGGGTTTTAGTTCCTACATACAATATTCTAAGAAGCCGTTTTTAGTGTTTTGTTATACCCTTTATCTTCTTATTTGAGACATTACATGCTAATAGTCTGTTTTAGATCCTACATAACACATGATAAGAATCTGTTTTTATTGTTTTGTTACACCATTTATCTGCTTATTTTGCAAAATATAATATGAACGTGAAAAAAACCACCATATTTTAGGCATTTAAGCTGTCTATATCAGCAATTCTAAACGGTTTGTTAGTTGTGTTAGTTGTGTACTTATTAGCCTTTACGCACCCAAAACTTTCACTCGCTCATGTGTTGTCTATATCATCAATTCCAAACTCACCCAAAACTTTCACTGGCTTATCTCTTAGTTGTGTACTTATTATCCTTTACGCATATTCATCACTGTAAAAGCCATATGAAGTTCTTTACCATCTCTATCTTTGTACACGTTATCTGGACAGTAAAGTCATGCACAATCCATGACGGGTCAAATGGGTAAAAAACAAATTAAGACAGAGTTGTTTTAAGTCTTCCGTAAAACATGGTACAAAGCTGTTTGAATGTTTTGTTAGACCATATAGCCGCTTTTTTAAAGGCGTCTTAAGTGTTTCTTTAGTCCCTTTAAATGCTTATTTTTACACCATATACTATGAAGTTGAAAATTACCAGCATATTTTAACCATTTAAGCTGTTTGAAACCAATTAACAAATTCTAACGATCAGCCTTTGCATATTACAGGTTAACGATTCATCAGGTGGATAGTTGGCGTGGACACAACACATAAAGGGCGAGATACTTACAGTGGACATGTCTAGCATTGTTTCTTTTCCATCTACACTTAACGTGTTGCATCTTGAAGGAGTAAAAGGTAGTTATTTTTAGAATTTTAAAACTGTCACAGAATGTGTTAACTAATTGACACTATCATGTTTACTATTTTACAATGAATATGGGTGTTTGGGTTTAAAGGTAAGTAAAGTGCATACCTACTATATTATTGTGTTGCTATCTAAATTGAATACTTAAATGAATAAGGGTGTTTGGATTTATACTTCAGAAAAAATTCAAACAGAATGGTAACTGGACTGCTGCATCTTGAAGTAGTAAACGGTTAGGTATATATAATTTTTAGCAACATTTCTGATTAGGAGTATTTGGAGTTTGAGATTAAAAATTAGGTATCATGTTCAATATGTTTAAATGATTGGGGTGTTTGCATTTAGAGATATAGTAGCAAGATGTATACCAACTGTATTTACAATCTTTATATTGTGTTTTTGCATACATTCTGATATAAGACCAAAGTGGTTTATAATTTTTGCTAATTGGTGAAACATTTCAGGCAGTCTTTTTCCCAGATTTTTGCATACATCTTTAGCAGAAAAGGGATTACATCAAAATCACTAAGTAGGCAAATTTAACAATTTTGTATTAGACAAATCATATTGTAGTCTTTTTTCCCAGATTTTTTATTCGTTTACATACTATTTGTTTATGATATTTGGTTGTAACACTCATTTAAATTTTGTTAAAACGAAATATGAAGCGAACCTGCCCATCGGGCGGGTATACGACAATAATCATGCTATGTGTATTTTCAATTGCATGTGTGTGTGTCTTATTTATATGTGTAAAATTGTAAAATTTTGGGTAAACATTATTAGGCTCATATTGACAAAAAATAAATAAAAAAGAATAACCAATTTTCTACGTAAAACAAGTTTATTAATATAAATTAGTCACAACCAAATATAAACGGTTTGAAACCGAAAAACCGAACCGGAAAAATCGAAAAACCAAAAAAACCGAACCGCCAAAAACCGAGCGGTTTCGGTTTGTGGTTTTATAAAAACCGAATATTTCGGTTTGGTTTCGGTTTTAGCAAAAAACCGACCCAAACCGAACCGTGCACACCCCTACTTATCAGGTTGTTCGATTATTTCGGTTCGGTTAGTTTGGTTAAAAAAAAATTGGGTCAACTCGAAAATCGAATCGAACCGAACTGAAAACCGAATTTGAATTCGGTTTGGTTCTCGGAGTGACCCGAATTTCACTATTTATTTTAAAATTTTTAATACTAACATAAATATTTAGCAAAAAAAATTATTTCAAACATAAAAATAGTTTTTTTATATTATGATAAAATGTGGTATTAATATATAAAAATATATATATATATTTATATGAATTCGGTTTTCAGTTCCGGTTTTTGTTCATATTGTCAAACCCATACCCAACCCGAGAACCGAATTAGTAGTTCGGTTCGGTTCGGTTCGGTTCTGGCAAATTTGGTTCGGTTATTATTTTGGTTCGGTTGTTTTTTTTGGGTTTTGGTTTTCGATTTGTTCGGTTTTTCTGCTCACCGGTAAATGTATCTGACTTCTATGTGATTTAACATATGACCCATAACTATAAGGCCCGTTGAATTAAGGTACTTTGACTCTTTGAGCAGTTGTTATTTTTTCAAGTTACAACAAAAGTAAATAGCTGAACTTAAAGATAGCTATACAACATGATACAAGATTAGATAAAGATATACATGCAAAAGCAATCTCTTTGAATACACATTACGAATACAATTGTAACACAAGGCCGAAAAACAAAATGGAAGTTAAAATTTTCAAAAACCACATGATTAGCCAAAGAAACAACACAAAAATAACCATTACAGATATACAACAAGCATATAGAAAGATGAGATATATACAACTTTAAAACAAAAGCCCGCGCCGCAATCCTTTTGCAATGAAATCCTCTAAACCCCAATATGCAAATCCCTTTCAATCAGAAGACAAACAAAATGAAAGAATATTGTCAACTTTGTAACATCAAACTATAACACTTTGGCCTGTCAAACCATCATCAAGCCGCAGAGATCCGTCCTTCATCAAGTTAACACTTAAGTTGTTAAATCTTTCTCTTGAATATTGCCGTGATGCCTTCCTCCAATCTGTTCCCGCTTTCATCATTGCAACGAATTCCTCAAAACTAATTTTACCATCCTGAGAACGATGTTTGACCAACCGTTAGAAAACAGCAAACTCTTATATGTAAATTGATGTGGCAAATATAGTTATAGTGAGATTCAGAGGTGGTGATTTCAAGTCGTTTAGTAAAAGCGGTGACGCATGTTATGCTTTACTCATAGCAGATCAGATGTGTTGAATAGTTTTTTAGCTAAAACTAAAGCAAGTGACTATTGCCCAGATTATATTTTCTGCGAAAAGAACTCCTAAACCATTTTATTCACAAAAACTTTTATTAGATAAGAACCTCAGTTTTATGGGTTATAGACTTTTAAACAGTTTTAGGATGAAACATTTGACGTGCTACCTTACCCATCCATTTCAGGATTTTGACATCTACAGTGAGATTTATATAAGGTACCTTGTCTGTGTCGACTTCTTTCATGATTTGATTGAGTACATCGATATCTGCTTGCCCGTTTTCATATAACACTTGTTCTAGCTCATCAAGGTCGATATAACCACTACCATCTTTATCAAAGAACATAAATGCTCTGCGTAGATGCTCATCGTTTTCCATCTTTTGCAAGTGAATTGTCACTGCTACAAACTCTCCATACTCGAGTACTCCATTGTTATCAACATCAGCCTTGTAAATAGGCAAATGATAGAATTTTAGCACCCAAATCATGATATTCCAAAATATTGTTCGTATAAATGTAAATGATTTATATAATTACCACATCCATCAGCAACTTGATCTCGGGGTCAGCCAGTTGTGAACCAACTTTCTTTAATCCGGCTTTGAGTTCATCAAATGTAACTTTACCGTCACCATCAGAGTCCATTAATGTAAACATATCTCTAATAACTTCTACTTCTTCAATAGACAAGTGTTCTGCAATCACCTATATCATCCAACAAATAACATATAGAAAATTTAACATCAATATTTTCAGTTTAATTATATAGAATAATAACCTATATGGTGGTTCTTACCCTCAATGCTTTCTTTTTGAATCTGTTCATCACTGAGAATTGTTTGAGCCTTGTCCTCACTATATCTCCTAATGGAACATTTGAAGCTTTCTTCTCGTTCTGTATCCATGGATGTTCTACAAAGAAGGAGAAAAGGTCAGATGGGCTTATATTTGACATCGACTTCTATGGTCAAAATGGTTGATATTTTAAATTCAAAACCGATATGATTAGAAAGAAAATTGCCGGTCAACTAAATAAATCTCTTTCTACAATCATTACCGACATAGGAAGTAATTGTTTTGTGCAAGCAATATGTAACATTGACTTTTTAAGTCAGATGACAATATGAGACCGTCTTAAACTTACCAAGGACCTGTTGGGAAGTTAATCTCTTCTTGGGATCGGGTTCTAACATCTGCTTAACAAGACTTTTAGCATTTTCAGAAATTTGAGGCCACGGCTCCCTTTTAAAATCAAGAACACCTCGTAGTATTGACAAAGCAACACCTTGTTCAGTTTCTACAATCAATAAGATAACGATATCAGATTACTAATTAGCAACAGACCACGAAACTTAATAAAGAGATTTTGTGTTTGTAGCATTACCTGCCCAAAACGGAGGAACCCCACATAACAATATATACAGAATAACTCCGGCACTCCATATATCAACCTCTGGTCCATAATTTCGCTTCAAAACCTCTGGTGCCATGTAGTAAGGACTGCCCACAATTTCTGAAAACTTCTGCCCTGGAAAAAGAACATATACAAAAATTCAGATAACCGTAAGCCACATCATTTTTACTTTTGGGATCACTAAAAATAGCCTGAAACTAGAGGTGGCAAGATGCACGTATCGGACGGGTTCGATAACCGGTACAAAACGGGTCAAATTTGTACAGGTCAAAACGGGTACGGGTCGGTTTGAATCCATGACTTGTTAGTCAAAAAGTAGCAGCTCATCTGTTGCTAGGTCATGGTCCCAGACCATGTCTTCCTACTTTTACTAAATTAATAAGAAAAAGACATCAAATTGGAATCTAATCAATCAACCCAACACCAATACCACCTAATCCAATTCACCCAAACCCTGTTGAAAATCCTAAAGTAAATCAACTTTTTAAGGGATTAATCTGTAAATTTGGGGAACTAACAAAAATTAATCAAAGAACTAAGGGATAGATCAAGATCTTAAAGTTAAACCTAAAGATTATATACCCAAATCAAAAAAGTTTACAACTTTTTATTCTTAACACGCAATCTCACCCAGTTAACCAGAATTCATCAAATGATCAAGGAAAAAAAACCCAAATCAAGAACCAAAGATTTCAATACCCAATTAGAAAAAGCAGGCAACTTTACCTTCTTTACACCCAATTAAGATCCAAAAAAAAATGAAAAATCCCTATACCCAATTGAAAAAACGTCCAGTTGACCGGTGAAAAAGGCTTTTAGGACATAAGTCTTGGATTCAATCCCGACTCTCGACTAAACTAAACAACATATCAGAAACACAAGTAACAAAATTTTACCTGGTTTAAAAAATACAGAAAGGCCAAAATCAATAGCTTTCAAGGGCGAATTCTCCTTCTTATTCGCAAACAAGAAATTCTCAGGCTTCAAATCTCTATGTATGACACCATTCTCATGACACATCTTGACGACTTCAGCCACAGTTTTAGCAATAGCAGCAGCAGCACGTTCACTATAATGACCTCTAGCAACAATCCTATCAAAAAGCTCACCACCTTCACATAACTCCATAACCAAATGAACAGCTTCATTATCTTCATAAGTCGCCCTAAGCTTCACTATATTAGGATGCTCAGGTAAAGTCGACATTATTGCCACTTCTCTTCGCACATCTTCTACGTCAACTGCTGTACGTAGTTTTTTCTTGGAAATAGACTTGCATGCAAAAAGCTGCTTTGTTTCACGATCTGTGCATAAGTACGTAACTCCGAATTCTCCTCGTCCGAGTTCACGTCCGAGAATGTATTTGTCGGATATACGAGTACGATGCGTTGTGTTGAAGTCGTTAAGTACGCGTATTGGCACGGGTGTTTCGGCGTAAGGGTTTGGTTTTTTTAACTGTTTTGGGAGTTTTGAGTTTTTATTTTTTGGTTGAGGTGTTGGTGGTGGTGAGTAACGGTTGCTTTTCGGAGGGTCGGGTCGGATGCACGTTGTGCAGTTGCCCATGGTGGTGGGTTACGGTGGTTTACGGTGGTGGTTTATGATCGGAAAATGAAATGAAAAACGCGGTAAGTGAAGGAGAAAATGAAGTTTTTTTTAAGTAGTTGATGATAAAAGTCAAATATGTTGTTCGATGATATTTATTGTTTGGTATTAAATAATGTCATGTTTAAAGTCTTTTTTAGAATATTATTATAAGTAACGTGTTTTTGTTTAATTTGTTAATTTTAATTTATTATGAGGCCTTTTTTATTAAAGAAAAAAAGAAAAGAAAAAGGCTCTTGCTTAAAAAATACTTGCAATGGGAAAAATGATTTCAATGCTTATTTTATGTACTTTTTATAACATAGAGCTCATGCTAGTTTTTATCTATAAGTAACTTCAAAACTAAAAAATAATTGTAGACCCAGGAAATGATCAAATGTTTTGAAGACGTGGTCAAGACTCAAGAGTACTTCGATATGTAATAATGTAGGCAATAGATAAACATGTTTGTTTTTTCTTTCTATATTAGTAAAGTTTAAAACACTGACTAGAGCTACTTAATTAGCCATGAATGATGGTCAATCATACTTGCTTATGAAGAAAATAATTTACCATATTTATCCCAAAAAAGAAATACCTTGACTGCCTATGGTACTGTATACCATTTTAACAAAACATGGATTGAATGAATATCACTAGTAAACTACAAAATAAATTATTGTAAACATAACTGAATTAATTAAGTCGTTTTCCAAAATGATACACAAGTGTCAAGTGTGTACTAAAAATGTATGATGCTAAATATAACTTTAGTTGTTGATGTATAAACAAATAGACAACGTCATTTTAGGTGTCAACTTATATTTATCTTCGTTTTTCTTGTATATATAAGCATGGTCGACATATAATTTATACAATTTTAGTACTATATTATACGAACTTTTTCAAATACACATGATCTTTAGTGGATTCATCATAGTATACACGTTTACGAATTTACAAAAACTGTTATATATAATCCTCGCCATGTTCATATTACTATGTTGTAATTCTACCCATGGTTTGTTAAGGTGGGTATATGAATAAGTTGTAGAGTATATGAATAATTTAACAGGCTAATTAGATTTATTTTTTTGTGTCAAGATTAGGTGTTCTAATAATGTTTTCCATGAAAAACTAATATGATTAATCTATGAAGAAACTACTAAAAAACAATTTAGAATATTAATCACATACAAAGTATACAAATTAAAAGGAATCATTTCAGGTTTTGGTGAGTTGTTTCTCTTTAATTCCCACATTACTTGTTTTTTAATCAAAGTTAGGTCCCTATTTTTGTCCAAATTTGATTGGATTCTTCTTCAACACAACGTTAATAATGCACGAGGAGTTATTATAAAGTAAAGGTACGTAATTCTCCTTTATAAATTCATTCGAGACAATATTATATGATATCTAATATATATCTAATACATATGGAAGAATATATTATATGATCCTGAATTCCATGGTTTTAGATACATACAAAAAAGAATGACCAATATTTCTTAAACGACTAGAAAACCAGATCTAAAGATGTTTTATTTGTCAAATAATTAATATTTATATGGGTGTTACTGTTACTATTGTTACTTTCGCCTCACAAAAAGTACTAATGTTTCTTACTTTTTTTTTTGTCTTCCTGTTTACAGTACAACGCAGTTTTTTTTATCAGTTTTTGTTCTGTACTTTTAACTTGTTAAACTTTATATTTTTTTCTCGCACCTTCCGTTTCATAGTTTTATAACATAAACAAAATTATAAAAATTTAAAAAATCAAAAAACACAAAAATATAAGGGGTTACAAATGGTTATTTATTCAGCTTAACTCCTTAATATTTTTTTATCTTAGATTATAGATTATGCCGATTTAATATGTAATTAATGTAAGTAAAGCAATGTTTGTGTGTATGAGTCAAGGTTATAAATAACGTGAAGCGTGGCGTGGCGGCATAGCCAAGCCTCAAGCTTTGGCGTGAGGCGTTGCGTCATATCGTTTTTAAGGCGTGACTCAAAGCGGCAACAAATATTTATAAAGTGATCAATGTTAGTTAGCTACTAGGCTTAAAATTGAGTTATGAATTTACTATGCCCGAATCCCATACAACCCAAATCGTAAATACTTGTAAATAAAGTAAATTTCTTAAAATCTTCAAAAAATGTGTCACGCCATGCGCTATACTATAGCACGCTTTATCACGCCTTATCGCGTTTTATTGCACGTCACGCCTAGAGACGACGCCTTGGCCTGTTTCGTAACGTGGATGCCACGCCTCACGCTATGGCGCCGCTATAGCGCGCCTTTTAGAACTCTGGTATGAGTACATCAAAAAGGGGCCCGTTTGGTTTGTAGACGGGTTTAGGATTTGAATTTGGATTTTGATTTAAATTTAGATTTGAGTTTTATGTAGGAGAGAAAAAATAATATTATAAATTAAAATAATAGTATTTTATATAATATTTTAATTAAAAATATTATTTTAAATTGATAATGGATATATTTGTAGAGAAAGATATAGGGCCCGTTTGGTTTGTAGACGGGTTTAGAATTTAGATCTGGATTTGAATTTGAATTTAGATTTGAGTTTTATGTATGAGAGAGAAAATAATAGTATTTTATATAATATTTTAATTAAAAATATTATTTTAAATTGATAATGGATATATTTGTAGAGAAAGATATAGGCCCGTTTGGTTTGTAGACGGGTTTAGGATTTGAATTTGGATTTGGATTTTAATTTAGATTAGAATTTAAATTTGAGTTTTATGTAGGAGAGAAAAAATAATATTATAAATTAAAATAATAGTATTTTATATAATATTTTAATTAAAAATATTACTTTAAATTGATAATGGATATATTTGTAGAGAAAGATACAGACAATATTAAAATCGGGCCCATTGTTTTTCTAAACCTAGTTTTTTTATCTCTTTAACACATCCTTAAATTTTTAGACTCAAAGCAAATCCAAAAGGCTAGTATTTCAACCAAACAATTGTTTCCTTCTTGATTTTTGTGAACCCAATCCAACCCCCAAAACAAACGCCCCCTAATATTTTAACTTGTACATCTTTAGAATACAAAAGCAATTTTAGTGTTAAACTCAATTTGTATTACTATTTTGATTGTAAACTGATCGATGATGTAATAAATGGGTATATCTATGTTTTTTTTAATATATATTTGTTGGTGATGACCAAGTCGTGTAAAGAAAGACAAACTCGAAAGAAGTCAAAGTAGCATCTGATAAGTTGAATGGAAATTAAGAAAATGAAACACGAGGCCATCTAGAAGTAGTCGTCGATAACACGCTCTTGTCATATCTATTTAATCAAACAATGAAGAAACAAAATGGAGAGCCTTAAAAAGTCAGGCCCTGTTTGAAGAAAAGAAAGAAAAGTTCTTTGGGTCTATGACTTGGACAAATTTACTTATTTTATAGGCAAGTGCTTATATAAACATAGCAATTGATTTTACGTAATTTAACATGTAAGTGTAACACTGATATCGTAGCGATTAGCTCACAAAGATGTTTTGTTAGACCGATTGTAATAGCCGGTCGAAGATTTGGTCCTCATGTTGGTCGACCAGCTTTGGGAACGCATCCCTGTATTACAAACCTCATTAGTGACACATTTAAACTCAAAAAGAAAAAGAAGTCGGTCGATACTGATTAGTTTGTGTGTAGGAATGTTTATTTAATAGCTTTTTTTGTTATATTTTTGGTGGCGTCATGATGTCAACGGTCTATTGATTACATTAAGTTGATCAAAAAGTTGTCTTATAAAAAGAAAACTAATGTGACATATATTAGTTTTTTAGTGGTCACCATTATATTTATGGCAAATTGCATAAAAGTGTACTAAACTTATATTCAATTTCAATTTAATGTACTCAACTTTTTTTTGGTTGCAAATGAAGACAATTAAGAGGTTACCAGGTCACCATCAAGTTACCTTTTCTCCAACATGATTTTCCGGCAACCTAGCATTCAGACGACCCACCACCACCACCTCCAAATCGATCACTACCGGCACCACCCAAAGCGATTTCGATCGATTTCATCCGTTTTCGACCGATTTCGTCCGTTTTCGACCGATTTCGACCGTTTTCGTACGTCTTCGACCGATTTTCTCTATTTTCTTACGTTTTCTTACCTTTTGTACGTTTTCTTATGATTTTCTAAGTTTTCGTCCATTTTTGATGCAAAAAGCGTATAAAGACGTATGAAATCGTACAAAATGTACGAAAACGAACGCAACGTAGAAAAACAAAAAAACGGAGAAGGATATAAACGAACAAATCGTACTAAAATAGTCTAAATCGGTCGAAAACGGTCAAAATCGATCGAAATCTGTCGAAAACAGACGAAATCTTTCGAAAACGTTCGAAATCTGTCAAATCGGTCGAAAACGTTCAAAAACGGTCCAAATCAGTCGAAACCTGTCGAAAATGGACAAAAATCGGTCAAAAACGAACGAAATCAGTCGAAAACGATCGAAATCTGTCAAAAACGATCAAAAACGGTCGAAATCGGTCGAAAACAGTCGAAAATGGTCGAAACCGGTCGAAATCGATCGAACTTGCTGAAGGCGGTAGTGGTGGAGGTCTCCAGCTGAAAAATCATGTTGGAGAAGAAGGTAACTTGATGGTGACCTGGTAACCTCCTAATTTGTATTTCATTTGAACCAAAAAAAAAATAAAGTTGGGTAGACATTACATTGAGAAAAAAAGATTAGTAACATTAAATTGAAATCTAGTCATAAGTTGAGTACACTTTTTTGCAAGTTGCCCTTATATTTATCCTGGTTTTTGCGTTAACAAGCTTTTAAAGTCAAAACCTTAAATTGCTCTAAAAAAGAGTTTGTTTCATTAATTAAGAGAAAAAAAGTTGAGTACATTAAATTAATTGACCTAAAAGTAGAGTACATTTTATGCTATTTGCCTTAATTTCAAACCTTGGAAAAAAATACACGTTCGTTAAATAAAGGTCAAGGTGATTGCCCATATTTTTGTTTAAAGTTGTTGGCAAATCATTAGATTTCTTCATCAATGAATGAAAACCTCCTTTACAAATTAGAAAATATGTTTTAATGTATTTTTGCACACACGAGACTTGACATAAATGATGAATTAAGTAATAATTTCATTATTGCGATTTTAAGTAGATTATATATATTTTTTTTAAACACATATAATGTTTATATGTTTGATTATGTTGTTTTTTTACTTTGCTTCGTATAAATTAATATAAACTTACTTTAATTCTTACAGTTCGAATTTCATACTCTTTTTACGCTCAATATTTTTATTCGAAATAGTTATATCTTAATTATTAATCAATATACAAATTAAATCAACCCGTGCACGCACGCAATTTGATCATATCATCTAGTGTTGCTCTTACCAAGCTTGTTGGAGGAAATTCTGCATTGGCTCTTGCAATTACTGAATTACCTAATATGTTGGGAATTCTAATAGTTCCTTTTTCTGTATCAAAACTAATTCGTGGTAGAGTTGGTGCATGTGTTCTAGCTAATAAACTATTCAAGAGCTTAATTGTCATTGTTTTGATACCTCTGATAATGGGAAAGGTTCCCCGAGATTATGTTAAAGGCGCGACATATATTGTTGATAGTAAACGTAAGCTCTTCGTTGCATTCGGTTCAATTTTGTTAAGTCTGATTTCTTGGGTACAAATAAGTAGATCAAGGCCATTGCTATTAATGGTTAATCCTCAAGTTGTTCTTGTAGCAGTCATATTGGGAGCGGTTCTTCACATTGTGCTCTTATGTTTGAGTTCCATCTGGGTACACATCCTATGTGGTATATGTGGTGTCAACAAATCAAGTTTTGCAAACAATGATGTTGTCATGGAAAGGAGGTTAAAATTCAAAGAAGAATATGGGATCTCGGAATCAAGATTTTTCTTAGACAACACCTTGAGGACAAGGTGGTTTTGAAGGAGTGGGAAGTGTTATGTCCTTGGTTTAGGATAAGTGTCATAGTTTATTATGTTGTATAATAACTATCTTTATTTTATTATGTTTGAGTCTTAATAGGAAAGTGTCGTTGTAACATTTCGTATTTTCAGGTCATTTACGACGTCATCTATTTTGCTAATTATTTTATTTTCTCGTACGCGATTACTTTTAATTTTAATAGTTAAGTTAAATCGCGTAAATTAATAATCACCAATCAACGTAAACGGGCACCAAACAAATTTAAGTTTACGTCAAGTAATCATTATATTATTATTACTAAAGTAATAATTTACTTATCATGTTTTATTTTTATCGGTTAGTTAAAAGCGTTTACGTTTCACAAAATTAATACATTTAGGGCATACCCGAAACCTTCAATAATAATCTACGCTCAACAATTAACATTTTTTATGTCTCAATGCTCAAAGTTTATTAGAAAATTTACCCAAGTTAAACATTGTTAAGTCATATGATACAAAAATAAACAAACTAAACCTATACATTCAAGTTTGTACATTTATAAACTAAAACTACACTTTACGATTATCTACAACTTATAAAATATAAAGTAATACTTCTCTTTTATGCAAGGAAATATCTAGCTAAACATCTTCCTCATTTCTATGGGATAACCCTCATCTTAGGAGACCAAGAAACACAACTCATAAAACCATGGACTATATCATGTAGTCTTGACCAAGACTCTTCATTTAGTCCCCTTTGTTTCCTTTACCACCCCCCCCCCCCCTCCTAGACTAGTCCTTGGTCTTTGTTGACTACCTTTTGCAGTTATATCATACATCACTAAGTGAGGCAAGTTACAACATTACACTTACAAAAATCAAACTTTCTCTCCCTCTTCCCCCCCCCCCTCTTTGGCCACGGCCAAACCCCCTTTTAATAATCTAGCCTTAAAATTTTATTACACTTATACAAGCATCTAGGAACATATCTAGGTTATACAAAAGGTTTGGAAGTTGCGTTGGGTGATTAGAAATGTTAGCAAAGATATTGGAAGATTGGGCTCTCCATAGGAAAAACTAAGGTGTAAGAGTGCAAGCTTTGTTTTTATATTAAACAAGGGTTTAGTTATTTGGTTCATCACCATAAAATTCATTAGGTTATATATAAACCTTTATGTCTTTATTTTATCATTTATGTGTTTATGTTGTTCTATTTAGAATATCACCATTAGGATACTTTTAACTGTAAAACATATTTTATTGTGGTTATGATTTTGAACACTTTTACATACGTTGTGTAGTTGATAATATCATGGAATAAAGGAATTATAAGTATAGTAACATGTTTGTTAAAGTATAAAAAGTTCAAGTATAAACTTGTAGTTAAAAAGTATATAAAAACAAAGTTATATAAATAAACCCCAAAAGATATATAGGGGCTGTTTTGGTTCGTATTTTGTAACAGCTAGATTATGATTTATAAAGATAATACATCTCAAGACGATTCCGAAAAGGTAAGAAACTTGTCAAACGGATTTATAACGAAAAAGTTAGAGCGAAAACGAGGTATATATTCGAGGTATAAAAATCCAGCATTTGTTAAGTTAGTGGTTTCTGTCAGGATTTTAAGATGGTATTTGCGGCACTTTCGAGTCCGTTTCGGCCCTCGGCCGAAACATGAAAGTCGTTCGGAAGGTCGTTTTACTTCCCCGCGAGGTTCTTTAAGTCTAAAAGCGAGTGATAACGGGTCGTAAGGCGGGGGCAAAATCTGGCTTTTTGGTAATTAATACACTGCATCAGATCTGATGCGAGTGCTTTTTCGCCCATTTCGGTCGAGTTTCGGGTCTCGGACAGAACTGGAAAGTTGTTCAAAATATCGTTTCGCATAAATTCTCTTTAGAACCCGAGTCATGAAAATGTGATTTAGTGGGTCATTATAGTCGGGTCAGACTTAGAAAATAAACTATAACTACCAGGAGTAACTAATATACTACCAGTAGTAATAACTATAACTACAGGGGAGTAACTAAACATCCAGAGTAAATAATATATACCAGTATTATAACTTTAAACTACCAAGGAGTAACTACAACACTGCCAGGAGTAACTAATATACTACTAGCAGTAATAACTATAACTACCAGGAGTAACTAATACACTACCAGGAGTAACTAATATACTACCAGCAGTAATAACAACACTACCAGGAGTAACTAATACATTACAGGTTTAACATAATACCCATTATTCCAGATTTTATAAATGTTTTACATTATAAATACTGTTTATCACTCAACAATTAGATGGTGATTAGCTAAATTGACTTATGCATAGTAGAGTTACTCAATGTGTGATTCAGTACTTATACTGCCCTATATTGGATTAGGTTGCATGCGATTGTTTACGTTGAAGCATTTTTATTGTGGATATTACTTCGTTGATTATCATTTACTCAAGGTGAGTTCATAGTCTCGCATTTCAATCTTTTCAATGTTTTATAAACCCGCGAGGGGAATACATGCTCGTTTACAAACTTGTATATTTTACTACAGTACAATTACCTTTCAATACTTTGTGAGTTCATAGCCCCACCTTTTCTCTTTTAATGTTTTTCATAAACTGTTTTCGGGGTGAGAATACGTGCTCGTTTTACTACATAAACTTATTGATTTCTATACGTAAGCGTTACATGATATTTTTACTAAGTTTGATTTGTTTACTACATGATTTGAGATCGTGAATACCTATATTTGAAACCGTGAATTTTAGACATGATTGTTTTACTACCGTTAATTGCTATTGTAGTAAGCGCGAGTGTTATGGATAGATCTATCGGGACTGACAATCCCCACCTTTACTTGGGTCACTAGTTTGATCGGGTGCATTTAACATTGAGAGGTGTCCGAGTGTTGGCAAGCATCCTATATTACGATTGGGGCAAAAATCTAGTTAAGGCTTCGGTGTCATGAGCTTAGTGCAATAATACAAAGAATGGGCTAGAAATCTTTTGTACTTTGAACAAGTGGACAAGTGAAGCTTCGGCTTATGTAACAAATACTTTGTTAAATCCAATGTATCAGTTTTAAACGACTTTTCGGTCGTTCTATATACATCTTGTGTTATTGATCTGAGAAGTAACACGCCCCGGACCCTTATTCCGCTGCGACCCAATTTGGGGGTGTTACAGTTTCCATACAAGATTTTGAACAATTTGAATCATTGGATACCTCTGAGTCAGAACTTGAAGATGAGTAAGCCATGAGTGCATAATTAGGCCCTTCCTTTGCCAGATCACTCTAGACATATCCACCAAGGCCATCACATGGCACCAAAGCTGTGGAAGTAGATGTTTCTACAGGCACGCATGCACACTCCTTCTTGAGCTTTCCTTGTTCTTGTTGTCTTGATTTATTGGAGCTCTGCACTCCCTAGCAAAATGTCCCCTCTTGTGGCAGTTGTAGCACTCCACTTTAGACTTATCAAAACTAATAGTCTCATTGCCATTAACAGTAAGCTTCCTTCCTGTATTCTTCAAAAACCTTCTAGCCCTCATAGTCAACATGGCCATTTGCCATCTCAAATCCATCTCTTCTATGTCATAAGGATGGATTTGTTGCAAGTCCTCATGTGCAAGTTGAGGACTATTTGGTTGACTAGCAAAGAATGAACAAATAACAGCATCACTCAAGTTATCAATATTTGTAGAGTAAGCAATATTAACTTGAGTGCTAGTAGTAGTAACTTCATGAGCAGCATTAACTGCTTCATTAGAGTTGCTAGTGTTGTTATTTGAGGAGGACACAAAAGCCATGTTCTGTGTGCTTAAACTTGAGCTAGACATCCCTTTAACTTCTGGTTCATACACCTTGAGGTTGTTATAGAGATCATATCCATGCTCAATTGGTTCTAACTCACTTTATTTCCTCCACACAACAGCTTGTGTGTTCCCATCTCAGGTGAGACAAGGCTCTTAATAACTTTGATTTGCATCTTCTTGTGAAAGCTTTTCATCCAAAACCTCCAACTGACTTACAAGCTTTTGAAGCCTATCAAAGGTTTGATCAAGCATCTCTGAGCTTGGAGCAGTGAAGTTTTCATATTGCTCTGTCGGTAACCTTAGATCACTTCACTTCATTAACCTTAACAAGAAAATAAGGAAGAAACTAGGAAGAATTGTAGAGAGAGAAAGTGAGAGAAAACTAGAGAGAGAATGGAAAGTTTACTTGCAAATGAAAAGTTACAAATGAACCAACACCCTCTCCTTCCTTGGAGAAGGGTATTTATAGTGAAGACTAAAGGCTTGCATGCCTTTAGTAATTCTACAAGCCGGGCTCGGGTTTACTTGGGCTTTTGCCCGATACACGTGACCGATTAGATTACAAATAAGTACCGTTTACCCATACTAGCCTAAATACACAGACGAGATATAAATTTAGTGAACCGAGACCCTAATATAATTATGAACGAACTTCCATTTGTTCGACTCATATTTTGAGGCTAACAATCTCCCCCGAAGTGAGTTCGATTTACACTCAATGGAATGGAACCCATTCGTGGAATCAATAAGATTGCTATTGTCGTTAAGATCTTGTGGTCCTCGGTCTCTGAAATCTCGTTGTAGGCATTGTTCCTTCATCTTAGTGATCTTTGATCTTGAGCCTTTAGTCCTTGTCTTTGTGACTTTTGTTTTTTAATGTCCGAGATCCTTTAAATCTTTTCCTTACTTGTCCTGATCGTCTTTTTGGCCACCTTGCATCTTGTGTCTTGACCAAACATGCTCATACTTTGCATCATCTTGAAAGCTTGCTAACAATCTCCTCTTGATAGACTTGATATTTAAAGGAAGATCTTGTATATCAGAGTTTGCGAAAGTCTTTGTCTTTAATTCTTGAGCTTATCATGATTTCTTGAATTCTTGAATGCTTATAGAATGTCTTTGTAGTTTGAAGCAAGAAGCATGTGAGTAATGAATCCGACTTCAGCAGGAATGAGGCCTCACCAGTCTCCATCTTTATGTATCCTGAAATAAAACATTAGCAATAAAGCGGGTGAACGAATATGGGCTTTGTTCATTCGTCCGATTTGGTTTAGACTAACCTCCGGTTCCGTGGGACCGAGTTTTACAGTATAAAATACTGTACCTGTGATCAGTAGATTCAAAGAAATCTCCTAACAGGGTTTCCAGCTCAAAGCGTAAGGGTCTTCTAACACAGAGTATTAGATTTACCATGCTAGCTAGATTTCCTCATTACCGGAACGGTCTCAAAGCAGACTACAAAACGGTAAAGTGGAACAGATAGTTACTATCTTTCCTACTATGTCGCAATTCATTTACTGGACCTTTATCAATATCCCAGTTGACACAAAGCTGATACATATAGAATCTTTGCAAGTCACCTACCGCATGCTGTTTGATGATAGACGACTCAGGAGAGGATTTCCATTCGTCATTATGAATACAAAAGAGATCACTCTGAATTTCTGGCAAAATCATAAGGATGAAGCGTATGGACTCTTGTTAAACAAGCTTAAGAACTTAATGAAGTCGACCAAGTGTTAGACATGGAATGTGTCCTAATGAGATTTATTTTTATGATCCTTGGCACTAGACTCGATAGTGTATTTTGGTTTTTATATTCGATGCTGGAGCAACTGCCACCTATTCAATATTACTAACTCGGAGTTGAGAAAGCAAATAGAAGTCGTGGTGTATCTCCGTGACAAATATGACAGTTTCTATTTGAGAGAAACCCGAATGGCGGGGAAAGGGTGTGCATTGCATCATCACTCAGGTTCCCATATAGTCCGTCTTCAATGTCACAATCAACATAGTGATTCCCCTGACAGCATATGTATTTGATCCCGAGTTTTTTTTTTGCCTAAGTTGTTGTGGAAGGGCCTGCTTCTTGTAAGTACCCTTTTATCCATACATTTCTTTTTAATTCTTCAACCCCTTCAATGCTTACCAAGACGTCATTACTAACACCTTGTTGTGATTGTTCCAGTGTTAGCTCAATCTTAGTCGGCATTTTTTTCCCTTATACACATTCATCTCCAATCATACCTAAGGACTGCTATTTCTAACTATGGAGTGTCCTTGGGTAGATCCCTCCCCCCCCTCCGGTTCTAGTTGGATCATAGGACAAATACCTAACCTTACCACCTTATGACTTCAGAATCGTCGTGAAATAAGATGTTGTAGGGTATGAGATCGTAACCATAAAACCTTTTTCGAAGAGTATCAAGCACTTTGAGTCTTTTAGATCACATTTTAATTACATTTCTCCCCTTATTTTAAATTCTAGGTCACTTAGATTTTGAAATACTGTGTGATTAAAATTTGTCTTGAAAAGGCCATGGGGAAAACTTTTTCTTAGCATGAATTACATGGAACATAAACTTGCTCCCCCTCAATTTTACATATGTTTGACACCAAAAACAATGATACCAAGTTGTAAAATGAATATAAAATTGAGTGGAACCCTTAGTCATCCTTATTACTATCATATCTATTGAATTGTCATAATATCTTGTTGTTATTAAGAGACTTTTTGGGAATGGTTTGAATACATAAGAATGGTCGTGAGATGATGTATCCAAACTCATTAAATGTTGTTTTTCGAAAAACTCCCCCTTGAAAGATGGAGTGTTGAACACACAATTTTGAAAGATTATGAATTGTCATGAGAAAATCTTGAAAATTGTGTTCAAATCAACATTTTGAAAAACAAAGATCATGTTAGAAGACTTTCTCTTCCAACTACTAAGGGTAAGCGCACTTATAGAATGCGTACACTATCCTTTTTTCTGAGCTTAAAACTTTAAAAATGCTTATAAGAACAGCTTCAAGACCGAGAAAAGTTGAATTTCCCTCTGTTGTTAAGGAAAGTTTATCTTTATAGATAAACTTTCCTTTATTTGAAGTCCGGGTTACGTACTGATATTTGCACATAAGCCATTAAGAAAAATTAGAAATGACATGTTTCTAAAAGCATTGAACTCCTGTTTCGAACTTCATTACACGCCCGTGTCGAATATTAACAACATTTCTTAGTACGATAAATGTTATCGATTCCAGAAGACTGTCGAGAAGAATTTTTTTGAAACATTTTCTATTTTTTCGATTTAGATTTCTTTTTGAAATTTATATTTTTGTTATTTTTCTTTTGAAATTTTATATGTACAATGTTGATGTGATAGAAGTATCAAGCAATTACTTTTGTCAGAAACCTCCAGTTCTCTTAGTCCAAACATCTCATACCAATGCGTCTGATCGAGATATCTAAACCTTTCGTTTCGGGGAAGGGCTTTATAAACATGTCAGCCAATAGGGAATTACATTTCTGACAAAGTACAATTCAATTATACCATTTTCAACCTGTTCCTTTATGAAGTGATACCGAGTATGGATATGCTTGGTACGAGAGTGCTGCACGGGGTTGCATGAGATTGCTAATGTGCCTACTGAGAGTCGCAATACAATCGTAATTTGTTGTAGTTGAAAGCCATAATCTTGAAGCATGTCCTCCGTCATACCACATTACTTGAGCAAACTTGCAGATAACGCCACGTACAGCCTCTGATAATGACATTGGCAGTACAGTTTTGCTTCTTTAACATCCAGCTGACTAGCTTATCACCTAGGAACTGTATTCCTCCAGAAGTGCTTTTGCGAGTATCAAGGCAACCGGCATGATCGGCATCTAAAAAAGCTGTTAGTTCAAAGCCAGAACCCTTCGGATACCAGAGTCCCATGTGAATGGTACCTCTTAAGTATCGAAAGATCCTTTTAACCTCTTTGAGGTGTTTTTCAAGTCAGTCTTGCTTGATATCTTGCACAATAACATACAGCTTGCACAATTCTGTCTACTAGATGTCAGATATATGAGTGAGACACCCCATTATGCTACGGCAGTACAGTTTGGTCTACGGGTTCACCCGACTCAAGACTTCTGCATCTAATTTAGGTTCGTAGCGTATTGGTGTACCCAATGCTTTGTCCTTTTTTCCATACCATGTTTTTTCAGAATCTCTAAGGTGTACTTGGCCTGATTGATAAAAATACCGCGTGGGGATTGGTTGGAGTCTGAATCCCTAAAAAGAAGTTCATTTCGCCCCCATTAAGGACATCTCAAATCTACCTGCATTAATTTTTTCAAAACGTTTTTGAAAATTTAGGGTTTGTGGAACCAAAAAAGTAATGTCATCAAACGGAAATCAGCACAAGTAAATGTCCACCCCGTATTATAATCGGAATAAGGGTGGGTCAATTATACCTTTAGTAAAACCTTGGACATCAGGAATTTTTGAAGTTCATCATACCAGTCTCTCAGAGCTTGCTTTAATCTATATAGAGCGTTCCTTAGATGGTAAACTTGTCTGGATGATCATGACAAAAACGAATCCGGCTGGATTGTGCCACATAAACCTCCTCCTTCAATGGACACATTAAGAAATGTCATTTCACCTTTATAAATTAGAAAAAGACTTGTGTGCCACATATGTGACAAAAATCCTGACAGGCCTCCAAGCGAGCAAACTGGAGCAAATGATTCTTCGAAATCAATATACCCAATTCCTGAGCATAACCCTTTGCTACAAGTCCGTCGCTTTGTTAGCGAATTACATTTGTCTTCATCCTTTTTGATTTTTCCATAACCACTTTAGCTTGATTACGTTCCTTGGGCCAAAAGGTTTTGTCGAACGAGTTCCCCCAGACTTGTATGTGCTGTCAAAACTAAAAGTTCTGCCTGCATTGCTCTATCCATGCAGAATCACAGCCATTGCTTCCTTAATGATTTTACGGTTCAACAATAACTCACGGTTAGTGCGAACATACACATTTCAAGATCAGTAGCAAGTTGTTGTCTTGTCTGCCCTGCTTGATGATTTTCCAACGAACGTTGAGTTAACGGGTGATCTTTTGTCCATCGGTATTTTGAATCATGAGGTTGATTGAAGGTATACACATTTGAATTACCAATATTATGTGAGGAAGACTCAGTAATTTCTTGTACCGGTGTACAGAAAGGATTGGTAAATTCTGCTTGATCATTGTTGTTTTCTTCAGCATTGACATGTGTTGGAGTTGATGGTATTGTTGTAGGGTGAATATTCGTTAAAGGGTGTGTGTCTTGTGGAGCAGAATTATCGGTGGGAGAAGATGACTTGTTGACACGAGAAGTACCATCATTGAAAAAAAATTCATCATACAAAGGACCAAAAAGAGTATGACAACTCCTATTGTGATGGAACGTTATCTGCTAAAGGAGAAACTTTATTGTAGTTCTTGTGGCAGGGTCAGGGTGTTGGTCATAATTCTGGAAGCCTTTTATCGATTGGGGAACAGAGGCCTTGAAGGTGTCCCCTTAGCAACAGAACGTCTCTGACATCTCTTTGTCTCATCAAATGCTGAGATGAAGGATTCACTATCAACCTTGTTCCTTGATTGTAGACACGATAACCCCCTTTGACTGAGTGGAGTTAACCTACAAAATGCATGAATCCCCTTTTTCTCTTTCATCTTATCTAAATTTACACCATCTCTTGTTAGGTAACAAGAGCAACCAAATATGTGAAGTGTTTAAAATGAGGGTTTTTTGTCATTACTGATGTGATATTACCGTTTTTCTCATGAGTTGGGATGATGATTGATCTGTTTTGAGTATAGCATGCGGTTGCAATTGCTTCACCCAAAAGAATAAAGGAAGTTTAGAAGCCGAAAGCATCGTTCGAGCAGCCTCAAAGAAGTGCGGTTTCGTCTTTCGACAAACGTCGTTCTGTTTCAGAGTGTTCAGAAGGAGTAGAAGTTTTGATGCTTTAATATCCTTCTTACATTAAAGAATTCATTAAGTGGCTTGTTTAAGAACTCATGCCTCAGTCAGAGCGAACAAAATTACGGGCTTAAAGATTTCTTTGATCATGTGAGAAAAGTCATTTAAAACTTCTGGTGTTTCATCCTTGGAACGTAGAAAGAGGAGTCCAAGTTATCTGGAGTATCATCGAACATATACCAAAAATATATTTCTGTTCCCGTTTATGCTTGCAACTCGCATTGGAACCCACATAAGTCCATAAGAAGCAAAATTTAAACCGTCCTTTTGAACTTGGAAACAGTCTTTTACTTGAATGAAACTTCCGTTTTGCTTTACTACTACACAAATGGAACATAGTTTGATCCTTGACAGAACTTCAGTTTTGGGTAAAAAACCAATCACAACCATCTTCTATGAAAGCAATTGATGTAGCGAAGTTGAGATGAGAAAGTCCATCGATGCCTTAATAAAACCGCTAGCTTTAGTTGGGATGCTTTAGCCAGAGAACAGATTGGATGCTGATGAAGTTGTTTCTCTGAAGATGAAATTATATAGAGAGCAGTTCCACGATTACCGGTTAGTAAGTTTGTTTGCCCTGAAGATTCTAACAAAACAGTAGATTTCCAAATGCAACCTCCAAATCTCGCATCACTGAATTGACCAACCGAGAAAGACGTGATTGAGAATCCTCGACTAGTAAACCCTTTTGAATCGTGCGATGTTTTCCTTGAACCCAAATCTCCATAATCCAAGAATTGAGAAAATTGATCATTTGCCAAAACGAAAACGGTACCCAAGTATTTATTCAACAAAATTACACAGCAGAGATAGATTTGGCCCGACATGTTGCTTTGCGCATCCAGAGTCAACAATAATAGGATGGAGTTGTACAATCTGCAAGATAATTAGAGGACAGATGGAATACATGACAAATTGGATCCTAAAAGTGTTTGTGATTTTAAGACATTAAGTTATTACCTAGATACATTATCTACGAAAAAACTAACTTCTTAGTCACACTTTCCGTGTCCTTAACTTTAGTACGCCATTTCCTTTTTTGACTTAGGAACCCAAGTATATGCCTGATGGGCATTGTTGTGCTATCCACCATTTCCACGCCTATTAGTCTTCTTTACAACATCCATAGTAACTCGTTGAATTGTGTGATATGTGGGTTTCTGATTGCAACTGGTTTCTTATGTGGGTGTGCAACAGGTTTGTATCGCATTGACTTTATTGGGTTTTCTAGTACTAATAGGCACTAGCTTAGGCTTCTTTAGTTCAGCATTCACGTATTTTAAAAATTAGAAACACAAGCAACAGGAATCGAATTAAACAACACATTTCCACAAGTAGCACAAACACATTAACATTCGATAGTTCAGGCATTTAAACTGTCATTACAACACGCAGTTACAGACTATGTTTATAGAAATACTAAAATCCTCGGTGTCTTCTACTTCAGTCTTCCTTAAACTTCCATGACTAGTGTTTTGGCAGACCTTATCTTTCATTTGATTGCTCCTAGGTTAGGGGTCTGCTAACAATTAGTTTTTGTGAGTCTAACTCCTGTAGAATGTAGATACGCTAGATTAGTATTCTTAGAAGTCTATTCAACTGTGGTGCTCTAGTTTGTGTGGTACTACTTGCAATCGATACCATGCCTGGTTTAAATTCACATTTGTGTTACTTAACATTACTGCGTTGCTGTTTGAGGCAAATTCTTATAGTGACTGGTTTTGATAAACCCTCTGACTCATTAGTTTTTGAAACCGACTTTTTCTTTGCAAAACATTTCCTCTCAAGAGAGTCTGAAAAAGGAGCCGGTTTTCCTAAAACTGATGGTTTTGGAATCCTTTGAGCATTTGGTTGTCAAACAACAGATGGTTTATCAAACTTAGTGTCCACATATTTCCTTTGCATTTTCAATGAATTTCTTTAACTCACTTATTGCAATGTTCTTGTCTTGCAGTTGAAGCATCAAATCTTGTATTTCAAAATATTGTTCACGTTCCTTTTGAAATACATTTGACGCCTTTTCTTTGCAAACTGTGTCATTTTTCAGTTGTTCTTGACATTCTTGTAAAGCGATTTCAAGAGAAATTAAAGAAGTATTTTTTTCTAATTTAGGCAAAACTCCGTAAAAGCTCAGTGTAAATCTCTTTACTTACAAATTCAGTTTGTTCATAAAGCTTTTGTGCAAGACAATCACATTCCCTGACTTTATGAAGATATAAGCATTGTAATTCAGTGATCTCATCTAAATCAGATGAAGATTGCAAATAAGAACACATAACATCTTTAGAGACACGACATTCTTCAAAGCAATATCATACATGTTAGAAGAAAATTCTGCCTTATCAGATTCAAGTGCATCAAGTTCATTTCGAAGAAGATTCAACGTACTTAAAATCTGCATGCATTTCTTGCTTAATCATGTACAAATGCGAAACTTAATCATTCTGAGCTTAAGGGCAAGGCATCAAAATGTCTTAACTAGGAATTCATTTCTTGCGCAGTTGGGTTACGAAGATGAAGAAGTGTCGTTTGAATGTTTTAACCCATGCTTTGATTGACAATTTTCTTTCAGATGATTTTAATGTTATTTGCATGACATTATATGCTTGTCGACTTTTGCTTATTGATTTTGATACTGGTAAGAAATCTATGTTTTTGAAAATATTTGGCTTCGATTTCACAAATGATTTTCTCTACATTTTCTTTCTTATTTCATTTGCCTGTGCGAACTGAATTTCATAATGCTGAGTCGGGGGTTTGAAAATTTCATAAAGACTATTTAAACTTTGTGTAGTCAAACCAAGTTTTTCACTAAGTCTTTATTTCAATTTTGATCGAGCTCTCTTTTTCAAGAGTCTGATCTCTTCCTAAAGGGGGAACGAGTCCTTTTGCAGGATCAATTGTCAAGGTGAGGGATCTGCATACAAACATGGTAGCATCATTTTTGAGACCGTTTTAGGTACCTTGGATTGGCAACGGTAGGATCTTCCATTAAATTTAGGGCATTTGGGTGCTAACATATAATGGATTGGATGATTGACTCCGTTTGTAAACAATTTCATTCAAAAACTTTATCTGGTTTTCCATTGAAATCATTTTGTCAATATCTTTTTCTTCCTTAAGCTTCAAATCCGTTATTACCTTTGTTTTCTCCTTGACAAGACCTTCGTAATGTGACTTGGTTAAAAGACTCTGTTTGACTAACTCATCATGTTTCTCTTTGACAATAGAAATTTTGTAGGCTTTCACTTTTAAACCTTCTTTTATGTCAATTTCTTTTTGAGCTATTAGTCCTAGAGCTTCGTTTAACTTATGTTCAAGTTTGTCATAGTCAACTGTACGATCATTAAAGGCCTTGTACCTCTCAAACTCAGTTTGTTTATTTTGAAGTGCAACTAAGCAACTATCCCGAATACTATTAGATTCTCCTAGAGTTCTACTAGTTTCCGCTAGAATAGATTTGCACTCAGTTAACTCTTGAGCCAATGTTGCATATGCTTTCTTTAATGCTTTTGAATCTTTTTATATTCATGACACCAAGCTTAAAATTAGCAATTAAATAGCAAGTGCAACAAAAGCCATCATCACATTCTTTCTAACAACATTTTGGTCATCCTGAATAACATTATCACACATATTCCGGTGAGTCAGGGGGGGTTATATTAACATTACTATCATCAATGTGATTGGACCAACACACTTGCCAAGTCATTGTGTGGATTTTATTTTGTAAATCCTTTGTGGATGTAGCATTGCTCTTTATTAATAACTCAAACTAATCCAACATATAATATATTTTTTTCATATTTAAATAATTTAAAAGAGAGTGTATTAATTTAAAAGAGAGAATTTGAGAAGTGACAAAAGTAAGACAATCTTGTGAGACAAGATACCTGTGAGTTACTTGACGAACTCTTCATGACTTTCTCTTTCTTTATATTAAAATCTTTCTATATTATATTAATTTGTATGCCTCCAACCGGTTTTTTTTTAACAGCAATATATTATTAAACCACTAGCAAGAAGCTAGAAATTACAAAGCGACAAGGTACGGATTTGAAGAACCCAACCGATAAACATAGCCTAATGACTAGTGAACATGGCTCGCCATATGGATACATGGGATGATATTTGCTAAACGGATTAGAATCCTCTAAAGTTGAGTCAAACATGATACATCATGTTCACCAATCACAAATTAGTTAATTGTATAAAACTTTTTCTTTTAATAAAAATCATGGACCCACTTATTTATTTTCACTCACAATAAACTTAACATGATCAATCATGTTTGACCATATAGAGAATCCTTTTCCTTGCTAAACGGTTAAACAATATGTATACTACTAGAAAAGCTTTTTATTTAAAAGAGAACTCTTACCAAAAAAGCTATATTCTTTTATGAGCAAGACCCCATTTGCACATGACTTAAAAGAGGACAAACACATGAACTGTAAATGGTCACAAAACAGTTGGTTTATCAGTATGAATGTTGTTTGCATGAATAAAGTTATGGATGAGGTATAATATTCATTAAAATGGTCTAGAAGAAATAAGAATTAAAATAAAAATGAAACGAGGGTCCATCTTGAATACTGTAAAAGTGTAGGTTAAGAAAGTTGATTAACATTAGGCAAAATTAACAGTACTTAATTAAGGCCTTATAACTAAAAAACTAAAAATGATGAAAAGGTTCTTTAACTTTAAAGTAAGGGCAATGGCTTTAGTAGCCATACTCAAGTATACAAGAGTGCCATGTTGGGAGATGAGAGGCATAATAATGATTTTTAAGGTAAAGTCATTTTATTTTTTGTATATAAAGTTAAGTCTTGGAACACAAGGTTCTTTTGAAATCTGACCATGAAAGGATAAAATAAAAGACTTTGTTGTGAGCATATGATCAATTTTATTGGCATTCAAAAAACCTTAGTCAGAAATTTAACTCGTCTAGATATTCAATCCATGTGGAATAACTCTCAATTTGAATTTTCTGTTAAAAAGGCCGGCCGATAGCAAGTCTAGGGGTATTGTAGCCATATGGGACACCTCATAGCAGGGGTGAACATCGGTTCAAAATCGAACTGACAAAAATCAAACCGAACCGAAAACCGAGTTTGAGGAAAAACATGAACCGAAACCGAATCGAGGTTCACCGAGAAAAACCGAAAACCGAACCGAAACCGAAACCGAACCGACAAAAACCGAACCGAATAGATAGTTTAGGCGTATTTTTCTTGGTTTTAACCCGAACCGAACCGAAACCGAACCGAACCGACAAAACCGAAACCGAAAACTATTAATATACAAAACCAAAAACCGAACTGAAAATGGTCGGTTCGGTTTCGGTCGGCTCGGCTCGGCTCGGTTTGTCGGTTCGGTTCGGTTTTCGGTTGGTTTTGCTCAGCCCTACCTCATACTTCACCCTGTCTGAAACTCTTAGGGTGCGTTTAGTTGGGGGGAAATACCCTTGTTTTCCACAAAATGTTTTGTGGAAAACAAATAAAACACAGATCGCGTTCAAATCATTGTTTTCTAACAAAATTCTCTACAAAACACAAAACATGCATTTCTCAACTTAACAAGGGAAACTACAAAACATATTTTTTTTGCTTTCCTTGTTTTCTTTATAACCCCCTTGTTTTCATGAAAATGGAGAACAATATCACACGAACGCGTTTTCTATGTTTTGTGGAAAATAAATTTCCTCCTTTTTTTACAAATTTGAAAACGGAAAATTAGGAATTTTTTTCTCCAACTAAACACAACCTTAGTGGTGATGGTTTCCTTGCTTTATTAGGTCGATCGCGCAATGTCAATATCCCATGCATTTTTTTTGTGGTTGGCCCAGAACAGGGTGAAGATAATCAATATCTAGCTAATTACTAATGAAGGTTACCGGATATCACTTGAAGTCGTGTAATCACTTTCCAAAGAAGATTATTCGACCATATGTCTGAGTTACATGAATACCTCATTGGGATAAAACCAAGTGCTTATTCTTGTTTTAGGCACAAATCAAGAACCCTTCGCTTCTAAGTGTTTATGTATTCTGTATGTTTTTTCATGCAATTGTGATCCCTATTTATAGAGGATTTACTCAATACACAGTCAATGGAATTAATGAGAGATTAATGGCCTGTTAATCTCTTTCATAATTATCATCTATAATTTTAGGAATTAGTGGTTACATGACCAAATTAAATATGGTCATTTAATGCAGTCAAACCTGCCACTTGAATAGGCCAAAGTTGTTACAAATATTTAATGTAGTCAAACCTGCCACTTAAATGTTTGTAATTAAATGTTTGTAACCACCCATTTAATCTAACCACTAAAAGAGTAAGAGAAAATCAGTGACTTGATGGGTGTAAACTTCGTACCTCCAAACCCATTTTCAAGTATGACTCGATTCCCACAATTGCACTAAATTTTCAACAATTTTCCCTAATTTAGTACAATTCCTTTTGCATGAAAATTAAACATAAAACAAAACATGTGCATAAACGAAAATATCATGAGGATTGAATTTTCATCTTAGTACATTACACGTTCAAATATTCGAGAATCAGGGTGTTATAAGAATTGAATCCTTCAACCCATTTAAATACTTGAAGATAAAATACACACAAGTTTTCAAACACTTAAACGCTCCTAACACTATAGAAGCCATGTGTCCATATCCAATTCATAAATGTTGTAAGAGACAAAGTCTATGCTCCCTGAAGCAGCAAAACCTTAATATTTATATAGGTGGTTCCTCTTTATTCATGCTCATGCTAAATACTTTTTCAAAGAAATTAATCATTGAGAAGTAGAGTCTTCATCCTCCTTTTTAGCAGGTTCCAGGCACATCATTGGGATGATTGTAAAACATGTGCTTCAGTCCACTAAACGTTCCGCTTTTCACATTGAACTCAACTACCAAGTTTCCTTAGTAGGGAGTTAGGTGTCCTAGCATTCAGCGACTTGGTTGGACTTTAAACCCATCGCTTCAACAGACTTTAAAACCAAGTCTCTAGCCAATCCCTTCGTCAAGTGATCGGCTAAGTTTCGTTGAGACCTCACAAACTCTATAGATACAACCTCATTCGTGATAAGCTCACGAATCATGCTATGCCTGACACCTAAGTGTCTAGACTTTTCATTGTACATTTGGCTATAAGCCTTTGCCAATGTAGCAGCACTATCACAATGGATAGAAATAGGTGTTATAGGTTTGGACCATAATGGAATATCAAGAATTAGATTTCTCAACCATTCAGCCTCCTTACCAGCAGCTGCTAAAGCCACAAATTCATATTCCATTATTGAACCGGTAATGCAAGTTTGCTTCTTGGAAGCCCAAGAAATTGCACCTCCACCAAGCAAGAATACCCCGTTATTGGTAGACGAATTGTCTTCAGCATTGTTAATCCTGCTTGCATCAATGTATCATTCTAGAACCGAAGGATAACTGGTATATGTCAAACTATAGTCTATGGTTTTCTTTAAGTACTTCAGTACCCGCTGAATTGCTTGCCAATGCTGAGTACTAGGATTACTAGTGTACCTACTCAGTTTACCCACTGCAAAAGTAATATCAGGCCTTGTACAAGTCATGGCATACATCAGGCAGCCAATCACCCTAGAATACTCAAATTGAGATACAACTTGACCGTTATTGGGCATCAGCTTCTCACTTGTATCCGTAGGAGTACTCACTGGAGTACAATCAAAGTAATTAAATTTCTTTAGTACATTCTCAATATAATAAGACTAAGAAATTGATATTCCATTACTTTCATATTTAATCCTTATACCAAAGATAACATCAGCCTCCCTCACGTCCTTTATGGAGAACTTAAATGACAAGAATTCCTTTGTCAAGTCAACCTGAACTTGGTCAGTGCAAAAGATCAGCATGTCATCAACATATAGACAAATGATGACCCCTTTACCAAATCCATTAAATTTTCTATACATACATTTGTCAGCTTGGTTAAGTAAATAACCACTAGAAAAAACTACTTCATCAAACTTTTGATGCCGTTGCTTAGGTGCCTGCTTTAGTTCATATAGAGACTTAATTAGTTTACACACCTTATTTTCATTGCCAGGCATGATGAAGCCTTGAGGTTGGTTCATATAGACCTCCTTATCCAATTCACCATTCAAGAAAGTTGTCTTCACATTCATCTGATGAATAGTCAGATTGTGAATTGATGCCATAACAATCAGTAGTCTTATGGTACTGATACGTGCCACTGGAGCATAAGTATCAAAGTAGTCTATCCCAGACTTTTGCCTAAATCCCTGAATGACTAGTCTAGCCTTGAACTTTTTAATAGTTCCATCTACCTTCAATGTTCTTTTGAAGATCCATTTGCAACCAAGAGGTTTTCAACTTAGAGGTAGATGGCCAACACCCAAGTGTTGTTGCTCAAGATGGAATCCATCTCATCATTAATGGCTTCTTTCTAAAAAGCAACATCCTGAGACTTTATTGCTTTATCAAATATTTTGAGGTCATCCTCAACATTAAAGCAATAGGAGTGTTGGTCAGAGACCTCATCCCTTGTTCCTTCAATTAAGTATAATTGAAATTCAGGTCCAAAGTTCTTTGGAGTCCTATTCCTTTTGCCTTTTTAAGATCAGGTTCAAGTTGTTGAGTCATAACCTCTTCAGTGACCTCTTCAGTGACCTCTTCAGGGACTACTGAACCACCAATGTCTTTAGTTTCATTTATCAGAGACCTCTAACTTGGTCTAGGGACTGATGAGAATCTATTCTCATTAAAGATAGCATCCCTTGATTCAATTATAGAGTTAATTGAAACTGATTCATTAGGTTTAATAACATAGAATCTAAAAGCCTTAGAATGCTCAGCATATCCAACAAAGATGCATTCAATGCCTCATTCACCCAATGTTTTTAGCTTTGGATCAGGGAGTCTTATAACTGCCCTACAACCCCAAACCCTGAGGTAGTTCAGGTTTGAATTTCTTTTAGTCCATACTTCATAAGAGGTAATCATGTTCCTTTTGTTAGGAACCCTATTTAAAAAATAGCTAGCTGTTAACATAGCTTCACCCTAGAACCCTTGACTCAGTCCTGAGTAGGACAACATGGAATTAACCATTTCTTTCAGTACCCTTTTTCCTTTCAGATATACCATTTTGTTGTGGAGTATAGGGAGCAGTCGTTTCATGGATAATACCAACCGATTGAAAATACAGAGTATCCATGTACTCACCTCCCCTATCAGTCCTGAAACTTTTGATCAAGGATCCTTGTTGTAATTCAACTTCAGTTTTGAATACTTTAAATTTATCTAATGCTTCCTCCTTAGTATGTAATAAATAAACATAGCAAAACCTATAAGCATCATCAATAAATGTCACAAAGTATTTCTTATTCTCTAATGAGAGAGTAGCATGCAAATCACATAGGTCACTATAGACCAGCTCCAAAACTTTAGTTTCACGTTTTACATTTTGAAATGGTTTCTTAGTAATTTTGGTCAGCATGAAAGTCTTACACTTTTCAGTGTCCATGTCAAAAGCTGGGATTAACCTATCTTTAGACATATCTTGCATCCTTTTAAAGTGGACATGACCTAGTCTAGCATGCCATAAGATTGAATCATTCAGTTTAGAGGTTGACATAAAGGCTGAACTAATTTTATCATTAACAATATTAAGCCTGAACATTTGATCACACAAATAACCAAAACCAATAAACACACCATACTTAGATAAAATAAATTTATTTGATTCAATCACTTGTTTATAACCATAATTATTCAAAATACTACCTGAAAACAAATTCTTCCTAATATTAGGAACATGCAAAATATTAAACAAGGAAATAATCTTTCCAGAACTAAATTTAAGATCTACATAACCACATCCATGCACAAGGACTGTTGACTCATTTTCCATGTGAAGAATAGATCCATCATTCAGTGACTCATATGTCTTGAAGCAACATCAATCTTTACACGCATAAATAGTTACTCGTGAGTCAACCCACCACGCAACATCATCATCCTGCATAAAATAAGCCTCAGATATATATGTAACATAATAAACCTAAAAAGATTTATTAAATATATTCTGACCTTTCAGTGAGTTGGAAGAATCATTCACTGAACCATTTGTGCCTAAAGCATTGGCCTTGTTACCAACTTTTCCACCTTTACAATCATTTTTCAATTGTCTAGGTTTCTCACACTTCCAACAAGTCACTTTAGACTTCTTGTTAGGATCAGCTTTGGTATCCTGATGCTTACGTTTACCCTTATTGTCATTGTACCTGAAGGAGTTGTTATGCTCCACCATATTGACAACTGAAGGACCAACAACATTATTTCCTTTTGGCTTGTCAATATCCTGCACCTTGAGGGACTCCTCAATGCGCAGATGACTGCCCAACAAAACAAGAGTTAACTCCTGTTTTTGATGTTTCAAAGTGTGCTTGAAATCTTTCCAAGAAGGAGGGAGTTTATCAATGATACAAGAGACTTGAATAGCCTCATCCATATTTATTTTATGTTGTGTAAACCTTTTGATAAGTGCTTAATTACACATATCTTTTACCTCTAAAAACGAGCTTAAATGACCAAAAACAGACAAAAACTGC
>BQNB010005409.1:81358-102327 GCA_026074375.1 Tanacetum coccineum | reverse complement strand
CTCTCAAGCCAAACGCACCCTAATCGGTGCCGAAACAAACCACGCGCGCCCTTGGCGCGTGGCTTGGGGGATCGGATAGATCGGTTAACGAGGAGGGCCTTTGGTTTCAGCCGGAAAGTCATCGGAAAACTTTTTCGGTGACCGGCGACGACGGCGGCGGTGGCTGGCCGGAAAAAGGTGGCTGGATAATTGGGAGAGGCTCAAGCACTTCCAGCCAATACACTATGCAAGCAAAACTATGACCGAGGCTCAAGCACATTACACTACAACGGAAAAGGAATTACTTGCCGTAGTGTATGCTTTCGAGAAATTCCGGCCATATCTTGTCTTGTCCAAAAGCATAGTGTATACGGACCATTCGGCTCTCAAGTACCTGCTTGCTAAGCAGGATGCTAAGCCAAGATTGCTCCGGTGGATTTTGCTGCTCCAAGAATTTGATGTCGTTATCCGTGATAAAAAAGGAGCAGAAAATCTCGCCGCCGACCACCTTTCTAGACTTGAAAATCCCCATCAAAGTGAGCTCGAGAAAAAGGAAATTACGGAAACATTTCCTCTCGAGACACTTGGGATGGTTACCTTTCGTGGTGATGATAATGCCCCATGGTTTGCCGATTTTGCAAACTACCATGCGGGGAATTTTGTGATCAAAGGGATGTCGTCTCAGCAGAAAAGAAAGTTTTTCAAAGACGTCAAACACTACTTTTGGGATGACCCCTTCTTATTTAAGATATGTGCGGATCAAGTGATCTGGCGGTGTGTGCACGATAAGGAAGCTCTCGAAATCCTTGTAGCTTGCCATAATAGACCCACGGGGGGACATCATGGTGCAAATCTCACCGCCAAAAAGGTCTTTGATGCCGGTTTCTTCTGGCCCACGATTTACAAAGATGCCCACGAGTTGGTTAAAAACTGCGACTCGTGCCAGCGTCAAGGAAAAATTTCGCAACGTGATGAGATGCCACAAAACTCTATCCAAGTTTGCGAAATCTTTGACATTTGGGGCATTGATTTTATGGGGCCGTTCCCGTCTTCAAGAGGGAACAAATATATACTCGTGGCAGTCGATTACTTATCGAAATGGGTTGAAGCAAAAGCGCTCCCCACCAACGATGCCCGAGTTGTTTGCAAATTTCTCAAATCTCTCTTCGCCAGATTCGGTGCCCCTCGTGCAATCATAAGTGATCGCGGAACCCATTTTTGCAATGACCAATTTGCAAAGGTCATGCTTAAATACGGAGTCACTCATCGTCTCTCCACCGCGTATCATCCACAAACAAGTGGACAAGTTGAGGTATCCAATCGTGGTTTGAAAAGAATTCTTGAAAGGACCGTGGGCGAAAATCGTGCCTCTTGGTCGGACAAACTGGATGACGCTCTCTGGGCCTTCCGTACAGCTTACAAAACACCCATCGGGTGCACTCCGTACAAGCTTGTATATGGAAAGGCATGTCATCTACCGGTTGAGTTGGAGCACAAAGCTTACTGGGCCCTTAAGCATACAAACTTTGATATCAAAACCGCGGGTGATCACAGAAAAGTTCAACTCAATGAACTTAATGAACTTCGTGATCATGCCTATGAAAACTCTTTGATCTATAAAGAGAAAACAAAGAGAATCCATGACTCCAAGATCAAAAATCGCGTTTTCAACGTCGGTGATCGAGTCCTCCTCTTTAACTCTAGATTAAAGATTTTCTCAGGCAAGCTTAAGACCCGCTGGAGTGGACCATTCACTGTAACCCAAGTTTTTCCATATGGCACTGTCGAGTTATCCCAAAACTCCGGGCCAAATTTCAAAGTGAATGGTCATCGTTTGAAGCACTACTTTGGAGGGGACGTACCACAATTGGTAGTCCCGGATCTCCAGACGTTCCCCATGGACCAATAAATTCGGGGACGGGTCAAGCATAGCGACCTTAAACAAGCGCTTCGTGGGAGGCACCCCATGCTTATCAGTAGTAGTATTATGTAGTAATGAATAAGTGTTTTTGTGTGAGGAGGCTTACCTCTTCCATTACCCGTGTTTTGTCAGTGTTCCCTGTGTTTTGTGTTGTATGTCCAGGATTTCCCGGATTGTGAAGGCTCTCGTGTTCGCAGTTTTGCCCTTCATCCACAAGAGTTTCACATCCTCAGCTTCATTTTGGGAATCCAGTATCCAAATCTAATCGACTAACGTTTTATCTTTTGGCACACTTAATAAACGGCCTTAGATTTACGTAGGTACCCCTTTCAAAACATCGAGGACGATGTTTAGTTCTAGTATGGGGGGATCTTCGATTTGATTTTTGCCTGCAGCCGTTGTATCACGTAATCCCGTTTTTACCACCAAAATTTTTGCAAAAATACCAAAAAAAAATGAAAAAAAATTAAAATTTTTTCAAAAATAAAATAAGTGTTTTGTCACAGTTTTGACTTTCCCAATGGGTAGAATGAGAATAAATTTTGACTCGATCGGGCGTGTTGAGCCCTAGCTTTGTCCCTTAACCATTTAATAAACGAAAGTTTATTAGGCTAAGCATTCGCGGATCCTTTTATTAGGGATTTTAAATTTGCGAAGAACGAAAAATGATAGTGTTATTTACAAGTAGGATGCTAAACAAGGATTATTTGGAAATCTTAAAAGCTTATAAGTGTAACTTGTCGCTTTTTCTCCCAGAAGCTCTTAACCTGACTAATAAACGTGCTTAATTTTGCTTTAACTTTAAACCGACATTTTCTAAAAAGAAGCTCTTTCGGAAACGAAAATATTCATCTTAGTTCAGCTTTATACTTGAGTTTCTAAAACGAAATTTTCTCTATTATGGAAAATATGTTGCAAAAAAAATAATAAATAAATAAATATAAACTGTGGGCTAATAAAGGTTTACTGCATCTTGCCGGCTCACAACCGATGTTGCAGTCTTCAAAACAAGGCCCATAGTGAGATAATAAATCTGTAGGTGTTATCAATAAGAAACCGTCGTCAGACTAAGTCACTACATCTTGTCGGAGGCGTGGCCGATGTTGTAGTCATGTAAATGATGACGGTAGTATAGTATATAGCAATAAATGAAAATTTAATGGTTAAGATTTCTTTTTCTAAACTCAAGTATAATTTTGAACTAAGAATAACTTGCTTTAAGACTTCAAAAGTTGTTGGTTGCCGTCGGTAGATTATTTCGATTAAGTATTCTCCGTGGGGTGTCAAAAACCTGGGCACTTAGCTGATGAGGCTGGGACGTTCCGAGAAGAAAGGTCGCTACATGGAATAGTCTCACCAATGAGATTATTAAATTTTTGATGTTTGCGTGCTTTGAGTAGTATTGTTTATTTAGCGGTAAATCTAAGAAATTCGGCCTAAAAGGGTGGAGTATCCCGCTATTACATTGCGAACATTCTCCTGTGGGGTCTCAACCTGATAACCTAAGTCGAACTCGGCTGGGATCTATCGAGAATATGCTGGTTGGTGGGTGATCTAGTCTTTTCCCCAGATTTCTTCAGAAATATCGTTATGCACATAAACTGTTCTACTTTCTAAAACTGTCGATCTAAATTTAACTTAAAATTAAGCACAATCACTCTAATTGAATAATTGTCGGGAGCGAAAAGTTGACAAGTCATAGTTATAAGTAGTGTTAGCATCTTTATTTGTACTTAACGGTGATTTCGTTTTTACGCTTAGCTTGGGACTAGTGAAAAATCGAGGACGATGAATTTATCTATTCGGACATCCATAGATTATTCTATGGACGCTTCTCATTCTATGATCCCAGTGTTAATAAAATAAAGGAAGTCAAACATGTTAGTTAGTTGAGAAAAGAAAAAGGAAAAATCCAAAAAATTAGGGATAGTTAGTGTAAATATAAAAAATAGTGAAAACGGGACTTGTCAAAGCTATTGATTCCTTAGTTCCCCTTGACGAACACTTAGCTACTTTTCGAGGTTATTAGTCGAGGGGGATTGAGATTCTTGGTTTTCTTAAGTGTTTACTTCATAACATTGCGTGAGGACACGGCAATATCTTAGTATGGGGGATTTTGGTATGTGCTTAATTACACATACCATTTTCCATTAAAAACGGACTTAAATGACTAAAAACGTACCAAAAATACATTGTATTTGTATGTTTTGCATTTGTATTATGCAGGAAACGCATCAATACTCTTTGGTATGTGGGGCGATTTTTAGTATGTGCTTAATTGACACATACCTTTTCCATTAAAAACGGATTCTTAAATTGACTGCAATACGTACCATGAAATACATTATATTTGTATGTTTTGTTCCCCTCTCCCTTTTCCATCCCATTTTGTGTTGTCAGGAACGGATATCTGACAAAAAACGAAAAACAAAGCCAAAAATGACAACAACGAGCACGGAATGGCAAGAGTGTGAAAAGTCAGAGTCAAATCGAAGCCAAAGTAGTCAAAGTCAAAAGCAACAGGAAAGTCAAACCCCGACAAGCCCAAGTCAACCCGACAAGTCAAAGTACAAGTCAAAAAGAACTCAAAAGCAATGAAATTACAACTTGAGGGACTAAAATTGCCAATGTCCTAAAGTATATTTAGGTTGAATGAAAAAAAATTGGATAAGACAACTTTATGGGGCTAATGCCAAAAACCCCTAAAGTTTGTATCACCACTAAGGACGAGTATTGCGATACATGTATATACTTGAGGGGCAGAGTGCGCTTTCCCCAAAGGTGTGATAAACAACAAGGACTAATTCTGCAAATACAATAATAACAATGAGGGGACTCTTTTTTGTGCATTAACCCAAACTGTCTCTACTCTCCCTGTTATTCCCAAAGACTAAAATTTCCCACAAAAGCTCCTGACACTCACGGGGTTCTTTCTTCCCATCATTTAAGCAAGCCAAAGACTCACTATATAATTTACATATTGGGTGTAAAGACATCATTGCCTTCCTGCACACACTAAACCCTAATTCCTTATATCACTTGCCATGTTGGCAATCCCCCACTTTACTAAGCAAAAAATCCTACAATGGGTATTAATTCAAGAAAGCACAGGGCAAATTCAAGGGCTGAGATTGAAGAGAGATTTACCTCACCCAACAAACACACTTGTGTTTTCTGTCTCACAGAAGAAACACAGCCTCAAGACTAGTTTTAGTATAAATAGGCATAGTTAGCTTATTTTTAAAAGGTGTTGGATTTCTTTGGTTTCTAAGGCAATATCTTCTGTAACAAAATCTTAGTTTCATTTTCCTTACTGTCTTTTAATATAAATGTCATTTACAATTCAGTCATTTGAATTTCCTTGTCATTTTAATACTTGTTCTTAATTTATTGTCATTTACCTGTTTTCTCTTAAATTTATGTCATTTAATCTTATTATCTTTAATTATGTTTTAAGCCTTATATATGTTTTTAAAAACCAATTAAAATTGTATATATAAAGCTCTATTTCATTTTTTGTGAAAAAAACACTAAAAACATAATAAAGTGATGAAATATAAAAAAAAGAAAACATCATGAAGAAAGGCAAAAGGAGCCAAGGTGCATGTAAGAAGCTTTGGTGTGCTGCCTTTAGGAAGCAGTGTTGGTTGGTTTGGACATGATTTGGGTCTTTGAATCAATTGCCAAATGCTTTTGGACTCTTGTGAGTCGTTTTTAGGCATTTTTTCTTTATTGTTACTATGTTCATCTGCTGTATGTTGCTATTTTATTATATTCGCGGCTTGTTTCACTGCTTTTGTTGCTTGATTTTGTGTGATGAATTTGTTTTTATTGCTTATAGTCTGTCTTAGATTTGATTAGTTGTCCTTTTTTGAGTTTTAGTGCAAAACTGCCATTTGCCTTCGTACTGCATTATCTTTGATCATTTATTTAAGTGCTTGTTTTTATTTGAATTCTGTTTATTTTGGTTTATAAGTGTTTGGTAATCATTTGTTTTCACAAGTCTTTGCTAAAATCTTGTTAATCTGTTTTAAAAAAGTGATTTTTAGACCTTAAAGGGGTGTTTGGGACAATGGGTTAAAATGGGTCATTTTGTGTAAAAATCCTTTTGGACCATTAAGGCAACTTTGGCCATCCTTTTTAGGCTTCTTTTAATCTGTTTTCAAGATTTTTAAGGCCTTATAGTTGATTTTGAGTCGTTTCTAAGTAGACCTCAACACTGTTTTGACAAGACAGTTTTGAATTGCTAGTTAGACTAAGGATATAATACCCTACCCTCAAAACTATAAGATAATAAGTATAAGTATATAACTCTTTCTTTCTGACATTTGAAATAAATAAGAAAAAAACAGGCGTTCCAATAATTATTCAGTATAGTGCCTTCCCTTAAAAACTTCCGTTATTATGACATGAAAATCAGTTAGTCAAGAGCCAAATAATTCAAAACTTTGTCCCACGTGGCTTTATAGTAGTCTAATTATCATAAACTTGGTCCACTATCTCTCCCTTCCCATTCGCAAATTTAGTTTCCACACCATATGATATATGTGAGGTGCATGAGTACGCTCATCTACACAAAAAAATCATCTCACAACCTAATAAACTCCTTGTAAACTGTATGGCAGTGGTTCTAGATCAGAAACTGTGTAAAACACATTTATGTTAGGTGTTCTCGAGTTGGGTAGGTTCTGTTCATTCGAATGCTAGGGTGTGAATTATCGGTTCGTGTTCTGGGAATAATTAGTTTTGGCTGTCATACTATGGTGGTAGTGTACAGAGTTCGTGTTTGGACAGATAGTTGGTTAGTTTAGTTGTATTGTCTGTTTGTGTTCGTTTGGGTGTTTTTGTTTGGGTGTGCCTCGTTGAATCTTGTGCGCTTTTGTTTCTGTATTGTGTTCGTGTTTTAGATCGGGGGTCACACAATTGCGTTTGGATTTTCGTTGTTAAGTATGATGATTGCTTAAGGTACAGATATTCTATCCTTTCTTTAAAGGATTCTCATAACTTTTGCATCGTATTTATTTGCCTCGCTGAAATTCCTATTTATGTTTCTCGTCTTATGATTCGTTATTTGTTGCAACCTTATTGGATAATTCGTTGAACCCTTTGAATTCGGTGTAACATACTTTATTTGATATATGCCATGATATGACCTTATCCGTTGTGTTTGGATTGCTTTCTTTGAAATATAAGTTTTGTTTGAATTATGCTATATGAAACCTTTGTTTTGTTCACCAATGCCCGCCCCCGAGCTATCTAGCGTGGAGGGACATGGCGCGTCATTGATGGCACCATGGCGATGACACTTATCTGTGGCAATGTGGATTAAGTCCACGGCGTTCCTTTCGTTTTGCTTGCTCTATTATGCACTTGGGTGCATATATGTATTTTGATTTCGTAGGGAGCGTATGATGCATTCCTAGGTACTTTGTTCAGTTCAGTTTTAGTGAATGGTCCTTAGTTGTGGTGCCAACACCCCATTGCACTTTCGTTTCGGTACATGTGGAGATTGCAACTCCCTTGTACAACCTTACTATGAGATATATGATTTAGTTAGTTCTAAGTTAGGATTAGTGTGTCATGCTTTAGACTTTCGTTTCAAGCTCGGTGGGGCATTTCAGATATTATGTTTGGCTACCTTTATTGTTCAGTGTCTGTTGATGTATGAAATCTCTTTTTCCATTTCGATTACTATAATATGTTTGATTCTATATGTTCTTTTATATCTGTTGTGTAATGAGTTTAGCTCTAGCCGCCATTTCTGTTTTCTTCTCGGCTAGGTATATAAGAGGGAAGCTAGGTTATGAGTGAAGAGTGCTTTAGTGAGCACTTATTAGTGAACTGAATTTGATGATAGCTTTCCCATGTTTCGTTATGTAGTGTTTTTTAGACAGTTGATTGATGTCCTGGATTTATTTTCATTTAGACTTTGGAGGATTGTAGAATTTGTGGTGTCGTTTAGAAGTCATGATGTATTTGATAATTTATTTCTTAGTTTTCTTGGTGAACGTTATTGACCATTTTATAATAGTAAGTCTTCCGCTTGCTGTTTGTTTTGATTCCAATAAGTGTGCCATTTTGACCCTATTCTCGGTGTATGCTGGGGAGTTACTATCTATGGTAGCAGAGCTGTGCCATGGTTTGTCTGTAGCATTAGCGTTATGACCTGTGAGGATTGGGTAGACATTAGGTTTCATTTCCGATCTAATCGCTCTCATTCGAATTTTGATCTTAACCCTAATTTGTCTTTGTTGGTTCATTTGTTTGTTCGTTTAGGTTGGCTCCTCGTCGCAATCGTCTTCGAGTGAACAAAAGAAGCACGATCCGATGCATTTACTGCTGTAGTAGACAGGCAGAGTGTTGCAAGACTTGTTACCGGATTCTTACTGCTCGCGATAACCGACTCGGGATTCGCCCCAAAATGAGAATATTGTGAAATAAGTTTAATCGAAGAGCTAGACATGTAAACACTGAGGGTTCAGTTCGGGTATGATGGGGATGCACAACGACCATGTTATCTTTGTATGGTTGGAGAGGTTCCAGAAACAGAAACCAACTTTCAGCTTAGCTTTCCACGCAGGTTTTGAAGCGAAGAAACTAATTGCACATATCGAGAAGATCTTTGAGGTTTTGGGATGCGAGGCTGCGTGATCAGTTCAAGGCCAGGTTGGCGACATATAAGCTGGAGGGTGATGCCCACAGTTGGTGGAGGGCATATAAGCAAGCAAAAGGAGGTGATGCTTATGTAGCGACGTGTCATGGTGTATGATGATTTAGTGATACAATCTTTCTTTTGCAGTTATTGTTCTCCTGACTTGAGAAAGGAAGTGTGACGAGAGTACAAATCAATTCGTCAACTACCTGAAGGAAACTAGTACTGATTTATGAAAGAGATTTCTTAGAATTGGCAGGTTCTTGGGGGCTAAGGTCAGGCACCAGGAAGAACAGCTACAACACTTCAAATGGGGGCTTGAATGACTTTGTACTGCAGGATTTGAAATCAAAGAGTTTACTGATGTAGCAAAGGTTGCTAACGCTGCAAGAAATATTGAAATCTTCCGTGATCGGCCAAAGAATGAAGGAGTCAAAAGAGGACAGAGGTACGGCCATGTATACGACCATCAAAAACACCATCACAAGGGTCTAATATGAGAGCTAATGATCGAAGAGATAGTGACAAATATGGCAAAACAATGCAGAGACATGGAACAGGGTACAGATATGGACTTGACAGATGCATTGTGTGATAGGTACATGACGGCACGTGAAGACATGGTAATGGTAGTGACAGACAGGGAAATGGTAGTCAGAAGGCATGGCGTGACCAAGATCAGCAGGTTCGGGGTCAACATTATAGTCGTTCTTATAGGTCATCAAGCCATTAAAAAAGTGATTTTTAGACCTTAAAGGGGTGTTTGGGACAATGGGTTAAAATGGGTCATTTTGTGTAAAAATCCTTTTGGACCATTAAGGCAACTTTGGCCATCCTTTTTAGGCTTCTTTTAATCTGTTTTCAAGATTTTTAAGGCCTTATAGTTGATTTTGAGTCGTTTCTAAGTAGACCTCAACACTGTTTTGACAAGACAGTTTTGAATTGCTAGTTAGACTAAGGATATAATACCCTACCCTCAAAACTATAAGATAATAAGTATAAGTATATAACTCTTTCTCGTGACATTTTGAAATAAAATAGAAAACTAGGCGTTCCAATAATTATTCAGTCATAAGTGCCTTCCTTAAAAACTTCCGTTTATTATGACATGATATACAGTTAGTCAAAAGCCAAATAATTCAAACTTTGTCCCACGTGATTTATAGCTAGTCTAATTATCATAACTAGTCACCTATCTATCCCTTCCATTTCGCAAATTTAGTTTCCCCACCATATTATATATGTGAAGGTGCATGTACGCTCATCACACAAAAAAAAATCATCTCACAACCTAATAAACAACTCTATAATAAACTATGGCAGTTGGTTCCTAGATCAGAATACGTAAAACACATTTAAGTTAGGGTTCTCGAGTTGGGAGGTTCTGTTCATTCGAATGCTAGGTTGTGATTATCGGTTCGTGTTCGGGTAATTCGTTTGGCCTCATACGGTGGTAGTGTACAGATCGTGATTTGGACAGATTGTTGGGTTACGTTTAGTTGTTCGTCTTTGTGTTCGTTTGGGTTTTTGGTTTGGTTGTGCCTCGTTGAATCTTGTGCCCTGTTCGTACTTGTGTTCGTGTTTTAGATCGGGGGTCACACAATTGCGTTTGGATTTTCGTTGTTAAGTATGATGATTGCTTAAGGTACAGATATTCTATCCTTTCTTTAAAGGATTCTCATAACTTTTGCATCGTATTTATTTGCCTCGCTGAAATTCCTATTTATGTTTCTCGTCTTATGATTCGTTATTTGTTGCAACCTTATTGGATAATTCGTTGAACCCTTTGAATTCGTTTGATACATACTTTATTTGATATTGCCATGATATGAACTTATCCGTTTTGTTTAGACTTGCTCTTCTTTGGACATAATAAGTTTTGTTTCGATATGCTATATGAACCCTTTGTTTTGTTCCAATGCCCGAGCTAACTAGCCGTAGAGGTACCATGGCCGCGTCATTGAGGCACCAATGGCGTGACACTATCTGTGGCGGTGTGATTAGTCCACGGCGTTCCCTTTCGTTTTGCGTGCTCTATTATGCACTTGGCCATATATGATTTGATTTGTAGGGAGCGTATGGATGCATCCTAGGTACTTTGTTCAGTTCAGTTTTAGTGAATGGCTTAGTGTGGTGCCAACACCCCATTGCACTTTCGTTTCGGTACATGTGGAGATTGCAACTCCTTTGTACAACCTTACTATGAGATATATGATTTAGTTAGTTCTAAGTTAGGATTAGTGTGTCATGCTTTAGACTTTCGTTTCAAGCTCGGTGGGGCATTTCAGATATTATGTTTGGCTACCTTTATTGTTCAGTGTCTGTTGATGTATGAAATCTCTTTTTCCATTTCGATTACTATAATATGTTTGATTCTATATGTTCTTTTATATCTGTTGTGTAATGAGTTTAGCTCTAGCCGCCATTTCTGTTTTCTTCTCGGCTAGGTATATAAGAGGGAAGCTAGGTTATGAGTGAAGAGTGCTTTAGTGAGCACTTATTAGTGAACTGAATTTGATGATAGCTTTCCCATGTTTCGTTATGTAGTGTTTTTTAGACAGTTGATTGATGTCCTGGATTTATTTTCATTTAGACTTTGGAGGATTGTAGAATTTGTGGTGTCGTTTAGAAGTCATGATGTATTTGATAATTTATTTCTTAGTTTTCTTGGTGAACGTTATTGACCATTTTATAATAGTAAGTCTTCCGCTTGCTGTTTGTTTTGATTCCAATAAGTGTGCCATTTTGACCCTATTCTCGGTGTATGCTGGGGAGTTACTATCTATGGTAGCAGAGCTGTGCCATGGTTTGTCTGTAGCATTAGCGTTATGACCTGTGAGGATTGGGTAGACATTAGGTTTCATTTCCGATCTAATCGCTCTCATTCGAATTTTGATCTTAACCCTAATTTGTCTTTGTTGGTTCATTTGTTTGTTCGTTTAGGTTGGCTCCTCGTCGCAATCGTCTTCGAGTGAACAAAAGAAGCACGATCCGATGCATTTACTGCTGTAGTAGACAGGCAGAGTGTTGCAAGACTTGTTACCGGATTCTTACTGCTCGCGATAACCGACTCGGGATTCGCCCCAAAATGAGAATATTGTGAAATAAGTTTAATCGAAGAGCTAGACATGTAAACACTGAGGGTTCAGTTCGGGTATGATGGGGATGCACAACGACCATGTTATCTTTGTATGGTTGGAGAGGTTCCAGAAACAGAAACCAACTTTCAGCTTAGCTTTCCACGCAGGTTTTGAAGGTTGAGGCAGAAAACTGGATAGCACATATCGAGAAGATCTTCGAGGTGTTGGGATGCGACGATCAGTTCAAGGCCAGGTTGGCGACATATAAGTTAGAGGGTGATGCCCACAGTTGGTGGAGGGCATATAAGCAAGCCAAAGGAGGTGATGCTTATGTGGCCACGCTGTCATGGAATGATTTTCGTGACATCTTCTTTTTGCAGTATTTTCCATACTCGGAGAAAGAAAGGTGTGAACGAGAGTACAAATCGATTCGTCAATTACCTGAGGAAACTAGTACTGATTTTATGAAGAGATTTCTTAGATTGGCGGGTTTCTTGGGGGCTAAGGCAGGCACCCAGGAAGAACAGGCTAAACACTTCAAATGGGGGCTGAATGACTTTGTACTTGACAGGATTTTGAACACCGAGTTTACTGATGTAGCACAGGTTGCTAACGCTGCAAGAAATATTGAAATCTTCCGTGATCGGCCAAAGAATGAAGGAGACAACAAGAGGGACAGAGACGGCCATCGTATACGACCATCAAAAACACCATCACAAGGGTCTAATATGAGAGCTAATGATCGAAGAGATAGTGACAAATATGGCAACCATGGCAGACATGGCAACAGGGACAGATATGGCACTGACAGATGGCATGGTGATAGGCAGGGCAGTGACAGACATGGTAATGGTAGTGACAGACAGGGAAATGGTAGTCAGAAGGCATGGCGTGACCAAGATCAGCAGGTTCGGGGTCAACATTATAGTCGTTCTTATAGGTCATCAAGCCAGAGCGGATACTCGGATTATAACTCATGTCCCCCATGTAACCTATGTGGGAAATTTCATCCAGGAAAGGCGTGTCACAGGGCTACTGGTGCTTGCTTTGAATGTGGAGAGGTTGGGCATTTGGCTAAAGATTGTAAGAAAGGTAGTACGAGCAGCGAGGGAAAATGATTTGGTACGTTTCTGTTTAAGTTTCGACATTAATTTCGCGGCCGAAATTTTTTTAGAGGGGAAGAATTATAATACCATACCCTCAAAACTATAAGATAATAAGTATAAGTATATAACTCTTTCGCGTGACATTTTGAAATAAAATAGAAAACTAGGCGTTCCAATAATTATTCAGTCATAAGTGCCTTCCTTAAAAACTTTCGTTTATTATGACATGATATACAGTTAGTCAAAAGGCAAATAATTCAAACTTTGTCCCACGTGATTTATAGATAGTCTAATTATCATAACTAGTCACCTATCTATCCCTTCCATTTCGCAAATTTAGTTTCCCTACCATATTATATATGTGAAGGTGCATGTACGCTCATCACACACAAAAAAATCATCTCACAACCTAATAAACAACTCTATAATAAACTATGGCAGTTGGTTCCTAGATCAGAATACGTAAAACATATTTAAGTTAGGGTTCTCGAGTTGGGAGGTTTTGTTCATTCGAATGCTAGGTTGTGATTATCGGTTCGTGTTCGGGTAATTCGTTTGGCCTCATACGGTGGTAGTGTACAGATCGTGATTTGGACAGATTGTTGGGTTACGTTTAGTTGTTCGTCTTTGTGTTCATTTGGGTTTTTGGTTCGGTTGTGCCTCGTTGAATCTTGTGCCCTGTTCGTACTTGTGTTTGTGTTTTCGGTTTCGACTAGTCAGCGTTTGGCTTAATTGGAGGTATATATGGACCCTCGCCTAATCCATGATCATAGACTACTCATAAGTTTATGTTAATTAACCTTTGAGCATGCTAAGATCATATTATAAAAGTTCAACTTTAAAACTGAGATATATGTAAATGTTAGGATATTAGCATGGAAGGACTAGTCATAATCTTTCTAAAAATGTGCTCTCATGTTTTCATAATGGAAAAGTAAAAACTATTATCTAAAAACAAGCAATGTTTAAATGAAATCTTTAATATAGTTAGTCCTTATGATTTTATAAGGCATATTATAACAGTACAAAATTATCCATCAATTATTAGTTAGTGTTGTCTTTTTACCTAAATACATTTTTTGTGATACTTCAATGGCAAGGATCTTTTAAACTGTTTTGATTGTAAACTGCTAAATCATACTGTTTGTTGACCTCAATTCATAAAGAAACACAAGCATTACTTTCTTTTCTTACTTAAAACGTTGGCTTCCTTGATAACTAATAAGCTTAATTTTAATATAAGCCCTTAGTCGTTGTACATGTTTATAAATATAATAAGGTATTAAGTTATAACCATTTTGTATGTAAGATTAAACAACAATAGTCTTTATAATGGTATTATCAGTATAAAAAGTTAATTAGTAATTTATGATGATATGATAACTATGACCACATTGAAAATGCTAGAGTACTCATTTAATAAACACTTAATGCATATTATTATTATTATTAAGGAAAGAAGTGGAACAAATGCAACATAATCCAATGAGACGTGAACCTACATGCATCAATTTGCGAATAAAAGAATAAGTAAGCTGCTATGGTTATTAATATGTAATCCGTTAATTATTGTAGATCGGGGGTCACACAATTGCGTTTGGATTTTCGTTGTTAAGTATGATGATTGCTTAAGGTACAGATATTCTATCCTTTCTTTTAAGGATTCTCATGACTTTTGCACCATATTTATTTGCCTCGCTGAAATTCCTATTTATGTTTCTTGTCTTATGATTCGTTATTTGTTGCAACCTTATTGGATAATTCGTTGAACCCTTTGAATTCGTTTGATGCATACTTTATTTGATATTGCCATGATATGAACTTATCCGTTTTGTTTAGACTTGCTCTTCTTTGGACATAATAAGTTTTGTTTCGATATGCTATATGTACCTTTGTTTTGTTTTGTTCCGATGCCCGAGCTAACTAGCCATGGAGGTACCATGGCCGCGTCATTGAGGCACCAATGGCGTGACACTATCTGTGGCGGTGTGATCAGTCCACGGCGTTCCCTTTTGTTTTGTGTGCTCTATTATGCACTTGGCCATATATGATTTGATTTGTAGGGAGCGTATGGATGCATCCTAGGTACTTTGTTTAGTTCAGTTTTAGTGCATGGCTTAGTGTGGTGCCAACACCCCATTGCACTTTCGTTTCGGTACATGTGGAGATTGCAACTCCCTTGTACAACTTACTATGAGATATATGATTATTTAGTCTAAGCGTGTGTCATGCTTTAGACTTTCGTTTCGAGCTCGTGGGGCATTTCTATATATTTTGTTTGGCTACTTATTCGTTCAGTTCTGATGATGTATGAAATCTCTTATTCCATTTCGCTTACTATATATGTTTGATCTATCTGTTTCATTTATATATGTTCACTGAGCTTTAGCTCAGCCGCATTTCTTTTTCTTCGCGGCAGGTAATAAGAGGGAAGCTGGGTTATGAGTGAAGAGTGCTTAGGAGCTCTTAGTGAACTGAATTGATGATAGCTTTCCCATTTCTTTTATAGCCGTTTAGACATTGAAGCTGGATTTATCTTTCGTTTAGACTTTAGAGATTAGAATTTTGTTCGTTTGGAAGTCATGATGTATTTGATAATTTATTTCTTAGTTTTCTTGGTGAACGTTGTTGAACCATTTTATAAATAAAGTCTTCCGCTTGCGTTTGTTTTGATGTCATAAGTGTGACATTTGACCCATTCTCGGGTGGGGGTGTTACAAAGGATTCCTAACCAATTCTTTAAGCTAGCTTTAGAGTCATTTTAGTGTCCTTTTTAAGAGTATAATGCAGTAGGTTATAATCCTTTGGGTTTTATTTGTGTCTCTCAAAATCTGTCAAAACTATTTTAAGTCAAATTTTTAGTTTCAAATAGACTTTCTCATCTCTAATTTTCAGTCATTAAAATTTGTTTTTAGCTTTCAAAATTTTGTTTACAAGTTCACTAGGAGCTAGATTCCATCTGTTTTAGCTAGGTTTTAAAAATAGAGCTTATTAGCCAGCTTATTCATAAGCTGGCTTTTAGCCCCATTTTCCTTGTCAAGCTTGCCCTGGTGCACAACAGCCACCTTTTCAGCTCTTTTTCTTAGCTTATCTTTGTTCCAAATTTTGTTTTCTTTGCTTTTCTAGTAAGCCACTTGTGCTGGCTTTAAGCCCATCAATGGCGGACACTATCTGTGCGGGTGATAGGCATCCAGATGTTCTCTTTCGTTTTGTGTGCTCTATTATGCACTTGGCCATATATGATTTGAATTGTAGGGAGAATAATGGATTGCACCTAGGTACTTACCGTCTAGTCCACTTTTAGTGGCATGCTTAGTGTGTGCCAACACCCCATTGCACTTACGTTTCGGACATGTGGAGATTTGCAAAAAACTCTGCCCTTGTACAACTTACTATGAGATATATGATTATTTAGTCTAAGCGTGTGTCATGCTTTAGACTTTCGTTTCGAGCTCGTGTGGCATTTCTATATGTATTGTTGGCTACTTTATTTCGTTTCAATTATGATGGTATATGAAATCTCTAATTTCATTTCGTTTACTACATATATTTGATCTATCTAGTTTTGTTTATGTCTGTTCACTGAGCTTTTAGCTCAGCCACATTTTCTTTTCTCCTTTGGTGGTTTGGGTTTATGTATGGGTTGTGTTTTTTTTTGTTGTTTTTTTGTTTTTTTTTTATTTTTTTTTTTGGGGGTTTGTGGCAGTAATAAGAGGGAAGCTGGGTATGAGTGAAGAGTGCTTAGGAGCTCTTAGTGGACCGACTTGATGATAGCTTTCCCATTTCTTTTATAAAGTCGTTTAGACATTGAAGCTGGATTTATCTTTCGTTTAGACTTTGGAGATTAGAATTTTGTTCGTTTGGAAGTCATGATGTATTTGACAATTTATTTTCCTTAGTTTTTTCTTGTGAACGTTGTTGCAACCATTTTATGAATAAAGTCTTATTTTTCCCGCTTGCGTTTGTTTTAGTAAGAGAGGAGGCATGTGATTTCATGTAGATGGAGGATAGGGGAGGTGGGGTCAAACTTGAAGATGTGGGGGATGTTACGTTTGTACGTACAAATAGTGAAAAATGCTCGGAGGTCTGAGATCTATGTTGGGGGGGGGCATATCTATGTAATGACCTAGAAGGGGGGGGGGGTTTTTTTAGGGGTGGTTTTGGTGTTTGGGTTTGCGTTGGGGGGGGTTAGTAGGATTAAAAATTATGGGGAGATAAAAATGATGGGATGGGTAACATAGATGGGGGGGTATGGATTGGTTGAAAATAGGTATTTTTGAAAAGGGTATTACACTTAGGAAAATATAGTAGTATTCACAGATTAGTTTTTTGTTAATCAAACCTAATGAAAACATAGGTAAGGTGTTGAAAAATAATTTTTTTTTATATGGAGAAGGGATAATTTCTCAGAAACAAATTTCGGCAACTCATTTCTCTACTTAATTCCTAGAGAGAGTTATCTATCTTCCTTGTATCGTTTACTGAGTCACAATTTGATTAGGAAACTATTCTTAATTAATCTTTATCCTTAAAAGTTAGAAAATAAAATCATTACCATACCAAGTTTAATAATGTCTAACCCGTCCGACCTTTTATTTTTAACAATTATGCCACTTAATTAGTTATCAAAATAAATTTATTCGCCACCAATCTATCGAAACAACATTGGGCTATGTAGATGTCACACTTTAATTTATCCCATAAGAAGCGATATACACATGTTTATCCACATGTGTATATTTTGGTAAGGTCTAGGACTTCAGGTATGAACCGAAAACCAAATGATCCTTACTAAACTAGGTGACAAAGGGGGCAAGTGAGATACTATTTTCACAATAATCCAATTTTGTGCATGAATGAATTGGACATTTTAGCCTTTAGGCATTATAAACCCAGTTTTGGTAACTTTCTACTACCCCCTTTCAATCCATTTTGCTTGTCTCCTTTTTAGCAAACTTAGATAAAACACCAAAATGAGGTTTTCCTTTATTATATAAAAATATTTTTTTATTTATTTACACACTTGACCCATTAGAAATAAAGATTTGAGTCGATCCATTTATAGGTAAATGGGGGCAAAAACTGCTACGTGTATTTAGAACATGCAAATTTGGTTCCGTTTCAGGGTTTTAAATCATAAGGCATTTTTTCAAATTAAGTTGAATCAACCCGTGTATTACACGGGTCTTAAACTAGTTTGATATACTAACAGACAAGTTATTATTAATAATGCTTTCATTTACACACATTCATTTCTACTACAACTTTTTCTTAAGCTTGCAGCTTACGATTCATACTAATGAGAAGCATATGTTTCAATTCGGTAACAAACACTAGAACGCAGATCCCATTGCCACCATTGGATTTATACAATAAGCTTTATAGTATAAAAATAAGGAAATAAATGTTGCCTTTATAATAAAAGTTATCCTAATATTACGGCTGTCACTTGTATCTACATTCATACATGATGACTTAGTCACGAAGTAAATTTATTATACAATCTTAATAACACACTAATACCACATAAAACAACAATTCAAAGAAATAAAGCACAAACATCATAATTTAGACGAAGACGAAGCTGATATACAACTGCGTAACTCAAAAGGTCCGAGCCCTCCCCGAACTCCTCTACCTGCATCACAAAATTTTTAAGACCAAGAGAATGCATAGAGTAAGGCATTTTTCACAATTTGGTGAAATAAGAAAACATTTAATAAATCATACCTTAAATAATCTAGCGGTCATTTCCCGATAAATACATATCTTCTCTTGTTTCGCTCTAAAATCATATGCTCTCCTGCATCAACAATCAAGTTGAACCACTTTACTTTTCTCGTTGACAACATGAGATATCCCATCACCAATCCAAGTAGGGTCCCACATCCATATCCCAACGTCACCACTTCCCACGTAAATCCATTTTTCTCCCCATGATTTTCATGTTCTTCAAGTTGCGGTTTGTGTGTATGCTCGCTACACTTCTTGGGCAATGGAAACCCACAGAGTCCCAAATTCCCTGCAAATGAGCTCTCATCAAATGTGTTGAACTGTGTTCCTTCTGGAATACGGCCCACGAGATGGTTTTGTGATAGATTTAAGACTGCAAGACCCTTGATTTCTGCAAGGCTTTGAGGGATATTTCCTGTGAGTTGGTTCCAAGAAAGGTCAAATGATTCAATCTCTGATAGTTTACCAAGAGAGTCTGGGATTCGACCATAGAGACCATTGTGGGACAGGTTGAGCACTTTTAAAGAGTTCAAATTTCCAATTATTTCTGGTATTCCCCTTTCGAAATAATTGTTGGACAAATCAATAATAGTTAGGCCAACAAAAAGTCTGGGAATATCTCGATCCACCCCTTTCACCGCAACATTGAATGAGTAATACAATCCACCTATGTATACATATCTTGGTGCTGTGCTGCTTATATCAACATTCTTCATGGAACTGAAAATTTGAAAATATTTTGCAGGGAGTTGACCTACAAACCCATTATGAGATAAGTCAAGAACTCTCAGACTTTGAAAGGGGGGTTCAACAGTTGAAGACGGTTGAATTTGTCCATGAAAGTTGTTTGATTTGAGGATAAGAACCTGCAAATTAGGAAGATCTCCTAACCAACCAGGGAATGTACCATTCAAGTGGTTGTTTCCAAAATCAACTACCACCAAGGATTTGAATTTGGACAAGGAACGTGGCACCTCGCCTTCTAACTGATTTCCTTTTAAAATAAGCCCCTCTAAGTGGTCACCATCATCATATAAACTAGGAATCGTTCCTTGAAATCTATTGTTCCCCATGTCTATCATCACAAGAGTTGAGGTGATATTTCGAAAGCATTGTGGAATCAATCCATCAAAGCGATTATTAGACATATCCAAATACATTAGAGAGCTCATGTTGCAAATTGATGGAGGGAATGGTCCCTGAATCAAGTTGGACCGCAAATATAGTTGGTAAAGTCCATAGCATTCAAATTGTGCCAAGCCTATTATGTAGTTATGTGAGAGGTTTAACATTCTCAACCTATAATTACCTCCAATCTCCCCTACCCAATGAGGAATTTGGCCATGGATTTCGTTGTGAGAGAGATCTAACCGTTGGAGTTGTTTCATGGCTCGAAATGAATTCGGAAACACCTTTAGTCTGCAAGAGGCCAAATATAAGTATCTAAAACCAGGGTTGACATAATGATTAGTATTCTTTGTTGTAACAGAGAAACCACTGTAAGAGAGATCCAAATGTTCAAGATTTCTGAGGCTGGATAACAATGTATCCAACTCCCATATTTCGCCACTAAAATTATTAGATGAAAGGCTTAGAAAAGTGAGGTTGGTGAGTTGTAGAAATGTTTGCACATCAATATGGCCAGCTAACTGAGTGTTGCCACTGAGGTCTAACTCTTGTAATGATGGAAGAGCAAATGACTCAAAAGGCACCTTTCCACTGAACATGTTATTTTGTAGATAGAGATATTGTAAAGAGGGGAAAGTAAATAGCCAAGATGGCAACGTCCCATTAAGTTTGTTATTTGATAAATCAAGAAAAGTAAGGTGTCTTAGGTTAAAAAGGGAGCTCCTAGGATGGATGCTACCTTGTAGCTTTCCGCAACCGAGAATGAGACGGATAACGTCACCGCTGAGGTTACAAGTAACTCCATTCCAGTTACAGCAATCTGTACTTGTGTTCCAATCAATGGTCATTGAATGTGTAATTCATGGAGTAAAGGTTATGTGTAAAGCCAAGCAAAGCTTCCCTCTCTTGTTTACTGCATGCATACGTGGTGGTGACAAGAAAGAAAAGAAAAAACATACTCAACAATTTTCTATCACTCATTGTGTTTTTTTATTTCAATTGCTTTCAAATTTCACAATTGCTACTAATATATATATACTAACACTTGGATTATAAAAATATGCTTTACACAATAAAATATAATTCAGAATATCTTTTATGGTCTGTGGTTTCATCTAGAAAACGTGTATCACTTGACTTGTGGAATTCAACAAGTCTATTTACTCATATTGTACAGGCTAGTTGTGGAATTCTGCAAGTCAATTTATTCATATTGTATAGGCTCTCGACACTTTGATTTGTCATAAAAGTATAGTTTTAGACGGTGGTGGACCCAGCCACAAAATAAAGTTTAAAAATACGGCACATAAAATACATAGTTTGACAAATCATATTAGTGAAACCCTATTAATAAAGTGGATAAAACTGAA
>BQNB010005409.1:48261-81242 GCA_026074375.1 Tanacetum coccineum | reverse complement strand
GTTTTAACATTCTTTCACAATGAATTCAAGCATCATACATATATCTTAAGTCACAGTAAGTCTTAGTGCGTTTAATACTACTTAATTTTCTTTTCATTCTAAAAAGACATGTAACATCCAATTCTGCCTATGCAACTCAGATCTACAAAACCAAAATAAAACCTTGATTTCCGATGATTTCCGATGGCATCTACAAAACCTTGATTTCCGATGATGGCGATTTCCGATGCCAACAAGGCGATTTCCGATAACCTTTTTTCCTAAAACTTTTCTTGATCACATTCCCCAACCACTATTTTTCATATACATTAATTTCTTAATCATTATTTTTTGTCGACATCTGATCCCTATTCTCAAACTCTAATTTTTAAACTTTTTCTCAAACCCTAATTTTTCAAAACTTTTTTTCAATTTTCAATTGGAATCTTTCGCTTTAAGGAGGACGATGTTCAACAGATCTCTACTTCGGTATTCATCACTAACTTCCCTGATCAATTCTCTGCTAAAGATCTTTGGAACACCTGCAAGCAATATGGGTATGTCGTCGATGCTTTTATCCCTAATCGAAAATCGAAAGCTGGTAAAAAATTTGGTTTTGTTCGTTTCAGTAGAATCTTTGACGTGGATCGTTTGGTTAATAATTTATGTACGGTGTGGGTCGGACGTCATAAAATTCACGCTATCCTTGCTAGGTTTCAGAGGCCGCCTCTGTACAAAAACAATAATCAAGCCAAAATTGGGGAAAGCAGGCATAATTTAGGCGTGCCTCTTAAAACTAAAGGGCCAAATGGGACCTCTAATTCATACGCTCATGTGGTTAAAGGTTCTCAATTACATAATCTAGACTCGGAAAACATTCCAGCAATGATGCTTGATGATTCATGCCTGAACCAACAAAACTTCAATTGTTGTTTGATGGGTAAGGTAAAAAACTTTGAGTCCTTATCTAACTTGAAGGTGGTCCTGGTTAATGAATGTTTCGACAACATTGATCTCAAATATATGGGTGGATACTGGGTAATAATCAAGTTTCAATCGGAGGAGGCAAAAAAGACTTTTCAATCTAATGTGGGTATTGGTACTTGGTTCGCAAAGATTCAACAAACATCAACTGACTTCTTTGTTGAAGGGAGGGTTGCATGGGTAGATATAGAAGGCGTTCCTTTAAAAATGTGGTCTCATAATACATTCAAACGCATTGCTTGTAAGTGGGGTACCTTAATTCATGCTGATTCTCATGAGGACGGGAATTTCTACACAAAAAGAATCTGCATCAACACGAATATTACATCTAATATTCTTGAGTCGTTTAAAATCATTTATCGTGGTAAATTGTTTTGGATTCGAGCTAAAGAGGTTTCTGGCTGAACCTGATTTTATGGAGGATAACGATGACGACTCGGATAACGATGATGATTTGATTAATGACTTAAAAAAAAGATGAAGAATTGGAAGGTGATAGTAATACAGAAGCTGTTCCAGACACAATTTTTGATGATGCATCAATCCACATTAATGCCGAAAATGCTTCTGTAGAAAAACAAAAGACGCATTCAGAAGATCCTTTCAACATATACAAACTTCTCACCAAGAATAAGGAGAACAACCACAAAGAATTCAATTTGGAAGACAGTTTGAAATACCCCCCAGGTTTTACACCTATAAATGATAATGTCAATTCAGAAGGGCAATCAAACAAGTTTACAGGCGAGCGTTTAAACAATATTCAAGAGGAAGTTCTGAAAGATAAGTTCAACGAAGATGCAGCGGAGTCCACATGTTCTGGACATTTTAAAAAATCTAATATTTCACGTACAGGTGGATCTATATTACAAGTGATGGAGGAAATGGTTAAGGTGGGACATACTATGGGCTATAACATGGAGGGATGCATTAAAAACATAGAAGAGATCATCAAATCCCAAGGAGTGAACGATGTCAATCGATGAACTTTATGTCTCTTAACATCCAAGGCCTTGCCCAAAAGGCCAAAAAAGATTGGGTTAAGGAGTTATGCGTGACTAACAAGGTTAATTTTTTAACTTTACAGGAAACAAAAATGGAGAACATTGATCTCTTTAGTATCAAGAGATGTTGGGGAAATCTTGCTTTTGATTATGCTCACAGTGCTTCCGTTGGTAACTCGGGTGGGATTTTATGTGTTTGGGATCCTAAATCTTTTAGCAAACTTAATGCTACTATCTCAGACTATTTTGTCATGGTAAGAGGTGATTGGATTCCTAACGGTACTAAACTTCTCATCATTTCGATATATGCCCCTCAAGATCTTAGTGAAAAGAAGATGTTGTGGGATTACTTGTCTCATGTGATAGCTCAGTGGGCAGGTGAGGTTGTTGTTATGGGGGACTTTAATGAAGTCCGGAAAAAAGATGAAAGATTTGGTTCGGTTTTTAATGTGCATGGAGCTAATGCGTTTAACTTGTTCATTTCTAATGCGGGCTTAGAAGAAGTGCCTTTAGGAGGATGTTCTTATACCTGGTGTCATAAATCTGCTTCCAAGATGAGCAAACTTGACCGTTTTCTTATCTCCGAAAGTCTTATGAATTCATGTCCAAATATTTCTGCTATCACATTGGAACGCTTCTTATCTGATCATCGTCCAATCTTAATGCGTGAATCTCATTACGATTACGGACCTGTTCCATTTAGGTTCTTTCATTATTGGTTCGAAATTAAAGGTTTTGATAAATTTGTTGAAGATTCTTGGAAAGAAGCTGTTGTGGTGGAGCCAAATGCTATGACTAAACTGATGAAGAAACTGAAACACTTGAAAGAAAAGATTCGCTTATGGAACAAAGGAAATACGATGTCCTCAATTAACAGGAAGAGAACTCTTAAATCTGATCTTGCTGATTTGGACTTGATAATAGACAAAGGCTGTGGTGATGTAGAGATCGTAAACAAAAGAGCTAATGTTGTCAGATCCCTTCAAGAATTAGAGAACCTTCAATCATTGGAAGCTGCCCAAAAATCAAAGATTAAATGGGCAATCGAGGGCGATGAGAATTCTAAGTACTACCACGGAATTCTCAATAAAAAAAGAAGTCAGCTAGCCATTCGTGGCATTTTGGTCGATGGTAACTGGATTGACTCCCCTCACCTGGTTAAACGGGAATTTCTGTCTCACTTTAAAAATCGTTTTGATCACCCACAAGATTCTCGTCTCCAACTTGATCTAAACTTTCCAAATACGCTACAGCCTGATCAAATTATCGACCTGGAGTGTGATGTGTCAAAAGATGAAATAAAAAGGGCGGTTTGGGATTGTGGTACCGATAAGTCTCCTGGCCCCGATGGTTTCACGTTCGGTTTCTATCGTCGTTACTGGAATATTTTAGAGAGTGACGTGGTTGATGCTGTGACGAGTTTTTTTCATCATGGTCAGTTTCCTAAAGGCAGCAACTCTTCGTTTATTGCCTTGATTCCGAAAACTCGCGATGCTAACATGGTCAAAGACTTTAGACCTATTAGCTTAATTGGTAGTATGTATAAAATCATTGCCAAGATCTTGGCGAATCGCCTTGTTCTCGTTCTGGGTGATCTCGTAAATGAAGTTCAATCAGCTTTCATTGCGGATAGGCAAATCCTCGATGGTCCATTTATCCTAAACGAAATTGTTCAATGGTGTCAATCGAAAAAGAAGCAGTCTTTGGTTTTCAAAGTGGATTTCGAAAAGGCTTTTGATTCGGTTCGATGGGATTATTTGGACGACATTTTGAGAAGGTTCGGTTTTGGTGAGAAATGGTGCTCTTGGATTCAAAGTTGTCTTCGATCATCTAGGGGTTCGGTTATTGTGAATGGTAGTCCTACGGAAGAATTTCAATTCCACAAAGGTCTCAAACAGGGTGATCCTTTATCTCCTTTCTTGTTCATTTTGGTTATGGAAACATTACACATCTCATTCCAAAGAATAGTTGATGCTGGTATGTTCAAAGGTATTATGTTAAGTCCCTCTCTTCAACTTTCCCATTTGTTTTACGCCGACGATGTTATTTTCATGGGTCAATGGAATGAGTCAAATCTTGATACGATTGTTCAAGTTTTGGAATGCTTTCACCGTGCATCAGGTCTTCGTCTCAACATGTCTAAAAGTAAGTTAATGGGGATTTATGTGGATGCTGACAAAGTGGCTCAAGCAGCTAGAAAGATTGGTTGTGTCACTCTTAAAACTCCATTTACTTATTTAGGTTCGAAAGTGGGTGGCCATATGTCTAGAATCCAGTCTTGGAATGAAACGATCGAAGCAATGGCTTCTCGTTTATCTAAATGGAAGATGAAGACTCTTGTATAAATTAAGTTTGACTTGTAAATACAGAAAATAGGAAGGATAATTCTGAATAAAATTGTCAACTTTATATGTACACTTTTAACCAGTCAAATTGGTTGATTTTGTAGTATTAAACCCTGAAATAAATGGAAAAGTTTGTCATATTAAAGCCCCCCAAACTTTGTAAGGTTGGACAAGTTAATCCCCTAAACAATTCAAAATACTAATAGGAATCTCAAATGATGAATATTACCAAATTTTGAAACTTACTAAAAATTGAAAGTTACTAAAAATGGAAATTTACTAAAAAAAGGAAAGTTGACTAAATATCGAAAGTTTACATAAAAATAGAAAGTAAATAACTTAAATGAATGTTTTTAATTCGTATTCATCATTTCTTTAGGTTCCGGTCACGAGGGAGTGATTTTTGATATACCTGTGGTGTTTTCTTCCTTTGATTATTGCTTTGCTTCGGAATAAGGTACATATATTCCCAGACCTTATCGTTTAGGTTTCTCATAAAATATTCCTCTCTATCTTTGATTACTTATGTGAATTCTACATTTTCTCTGAGCCCTTTTATCTTGTATCTCATTATACGATCGTGTTATTATGTCTAGTTGGACCCTGCCATCTATCTGTGATATTTGAACCTTTGGCATTGACCTTGCTAGGATCCCTTGAAATGAACTTGATATGACTTTGCTTTGAACCCCTTCAGTTTGAACCCGAGCCACTATTTGATTTCCTAGTCCATAAGGTCACAGGCCGTGTCATTGATGCACCTTTGGCATGACTCAGTGTGGGGTGAGTGATTCCACAAACACGTCCCCCATTTGATATTATAGCGCATTATGAAGATTATTATTTGTTTAAGGGCGTATGGATGCATCCTAGATTGTTTTGTATCGAATGGATTAGAATTATGATATATGAATAGAGAGAGTGGGGTGGAGCGATTAATGAGGGTGCATTCCACGTCTTTCTCACTTTATTTTTGGAGCTCGCGACTCCATGGATACTATATATATTTGTTTTGGGATTGGTAAGTGGACTTGAATTTGACTTTCTGATTCATCTTACCTTACACTATGAAATTACTTCTGATTGTGCTACCTTATATTGTATTCCCTTTGACTATACAGTCTTGTGATATCCTTTTGCACCTTGATTCGTATCCTGTATTTTCCGTTATCTCTTGTATCGTATCCTTTGATTTCCGTTATCTTTTGCATTCGATTATATATATCTGTTCACTGGGCTTTGTAAGCTCAGCCGCACTTTCTTTTCCTGCGGCAGGTATCTAAGCTAGGAGCTGGGGTTGCTTTTGGGTTATGAGTGCTGAGTGTGGACTACCCTAGAGATCTTACCTTTGATATATGAATTGTTTCTTTTCAAGACATTTGTTATTTCGTTTGGATATGTCTATCTTTGAGACTTATGTACTTTAAGTCATGTTGACTTATTTCCTTTGGTTATTTATTTAAGACTTCCGCTGTTTATGCTTGTGTTATGATTATGTATGCCTTTGATGTCACACCATATTTGTAATACTTCTACCCTTTTGGGTCGGGGCGTTACAATTTATGGTATCAGAGCTGCCAGGTTAATCATGACGAGGTCTTATGACCTTAGAGCTTAGGCTATGACCTGTGAGGATTGGGTAGACATTAGGTTCCTTCTGCGTAACTCTCTTCCGTAACCTATCTTGTTTTCGTTTGCTAATCGTTTTCTCGATCGTTCAGATGGTGACTACCCGTAGAAACTCGGATGACGATGTTCCTAACTTCGAGGCCATGATTACTGCTGCTGTGGCCAATGCTCTCCCTAACCTTACGGCTGCTTTGAGAACTCAGATCACCAATGACATCAGGAATGGTGCTGGACCTTCAGGTGGTGGTGGTGGTGATGCTATACCCCAAGGGATTCATGTTTGGATCGAAAGGTTTACTAAGTTAAAGCCGCTTGCGTTTCGGTCTGCTGCCACTCCTGCCGAGGCAGAAGACTGGATTACGCATATGGAGAAGTTATTTCAAGTTTTGGGTTGTCCCGACAACTTCAAGACTCGTCTTGCTGCGTTTAAACTAGAGGGTGATGCACTGAGCTGGTGGAAAGCTCATTTGCGTACTCAGGTTGGAGGTGATGCTTTTGCCGATACTTGTACTTGGGTTGCTTTTCGTGAGATCTTTTACAACAGGTATTTTCCGGCATCTGAACAACAACGTTATGAGCGTGAGTATGGGTCGATATGTCAGCTGGATCGAGAGAATTCTGGGGAGTACATGGAGAGGTTCACTAGATTGGCTAGTTTTGTTGGAGCTACTGCTGGAGATGCCCAGAGGCAAGCTAGACATTTCAAGTGGGGTGCACCGGTCTTATTTGTTAAGAAGAAGGATGGGAGCATGCGCTTGTGTATTGATTACCGCGAACTCAACCGTATTACTATTCGTAACCGCTATCCTCTTCCGCGAATCGACGATTTGTTTGACCAACTGCAAGGGGCCAAATATTTTTCTAAGATTGATCTGCGATCTGGTTATCACCAGCTTCGTGTGAGAGAGCAGGATATTTCTAAGACTGCTTTTCGTACGCGTTATGGCCACTACGAGTTCTTGGTTATGCCCTTCGGTCTGACTAATGCTCCTGCCGTGTTTATGGATTTGATGAACCGTATTTTCCACGAGTACCTTGATAAGTTCGTTATTGTTTTCATCGACGACATCCTCGTTTACTCCAAGTCTGAAGAAGAGCATGAGCGACATCTACGGATTGTGTTGGAGATTCTTAGACAGAAGAAGTTGTATGCGAAGTTTTCGAAGTGCGAGTTCTGGTTACAGCAAGTCGCTTTCCTTGGTCATATTGTATCTGCAGACGGCATCATTATGGATCCATCAAAGGTTGAAGCTATCACCAAATGGCCGAGACCTACTACGGTGACGGAGGTGAGAAGTTTTCTGGGGCTTGCTGGCTATTACCGACGTTTTGTTGAGGGTTTCTCCCGATTAGCTTTACCTCTTACCCAGCTGATGAGAAAGGGTGAGAAGTTTGTGTGGACGGATGAGCGTCAGGAGAGTTTTGAGGAATTGAAACGGAGATTGGTGTCTGCTCCGATATTGACTCTTCCATCAGGTTCCGGTGGTTTTCAGATATACAGTGATGCATCGAAGAAAGGTTTGGGTTGTGTTTTGATGCAACATGGGAAGGTGATCGCCTACGCTTCAAGGCAGCTGAAGCCTTATGAAGTAAATTATCCAACCCATGATCTTGAGTTAGCTGCCGTGGTTTTTGCATTGAAGATCTGGAGACACTATCTGTATGGTGAAGCTTGTGATATATTTACAGATCATAAGAGTCTCAAATATATTTTTACTCAGCGAGAACTTAACATGAGACAGAGAAGATGGTTGGAACTTCTGAAAGATTATGACACTAACATCCAGTACCATCCGGGCAAGGCTAATGTGGTTGCCGACGCACTTAGTCGAAAATCTGGGATGATAGCTTGTTTTGATTCCATAATCCTTCATGATTTAGAGCGTTTGGATGTTGAGATGTTTTTCCCAATGAACTTCTGGACTTCCTCCGGCTGAGAGATTGAATTTGGCATTGAGTTTTAATTCTACGGTGCTGAACCTATTCAACGGCTCCGTATCGTATGGCACATGTTGAATTGGAAAGAGTTAAAAAGGAGCAGTTACATGGAGATGTTGGAGAATGGCTTGTATTAACCAGTGTTTCGCCACCATGGGGTGCACCGGTCTTATTTGTTAAGAAGAAGGATGGGAGCATGCGCTTGTGTATTGATTACCGCGAACTCAACCGTATTACTATTCGTAACCGCTATCCTCTTCCGCGAATCGACGATTTGTTTGACCAACTAGCATAAGGGGCCAAAATATTTTTCTAAGATTGATCTGCGATCTGGGTTATCACCAGCTTCGTGTGACGAGTGCAGATATTTTAAGGACTGCTTTTCGTACGCGTTCTGGTCCACTATGAGTTCTTGGTTATACCCTTCGGTCTGACTAATGCTCCTGCCGTGTTTATGGATTTGATGAACCGTATTTTCTACGAGTACCTTGATAAGTTCGTTACTGTTTTCATCGACGACATCCTCGTTTACTCCAAGTCTGAAGAAGAGATGGAGCGACATTCTACGGATTGTGTTGGAGATCCTTAGACAGAATTGTTGTAATGACGAAGTTTTGATAGTGCGGAGTTTGGTTATCAGCAAGTCGCTTTCCTTGGTCATATTGTAATTCTGCAGACGGCATCATTATGGATCTATGAAAGGTTGAGGACTATCACCTAATGGCGTGACTCTACTACGGTGCCGGCAAGTGAGAAGTTTTAACGGGGCTTGTGGTATTACCGACGTTTTTGTTAAGGGTTTCTCACGAATTAGATTTACTACCTTACCAGCTGATGAGAAGAAAGGGTGAAAAGTTTGTGTAACGGAGATTGGTGTCTGCTCCGATATTGACTCTTCCATCAGGTTCCGGTGGTTTTCAGATATACAGTGATGCATCGAAGAAAGGTTTGGGTTGTGTTTTAATGCAACATGGGAAGGTGATCGCCTACGCTTCAAGGCAGCTGAAGCCTTATGAAGTAAATTATCCAACCCATGATCTTGAGTTAGCTGCCGTGGTTTTTGCATTGAAGATCTGGAGACACTATCTGTATGGTGAAGCTTGTGATACATTTACAGATCATAAGAGTCTCAAATATATTTTACTCTAGCGAGGAACTTAACATGAGTCAGAGAAGATGGTTGTGGAACTTCTGATAGATTATGACACTAACATCAGTACCATCCGTGGGCAAGGCTAATGTGGTTGCCGACGCACTTAGTCGAAAATATGGGATGATAGTGTTTTGATCCATAATCTGCGTGATTTAGAGCGTTTGGATGTTGAGCTATGTGTACGAGGTTTTGGTGGGCTAATTGGCGAGTATGATGATCGAGTCTAACTCTTGCTACAGATAAAGAAGCGCAAATGGCGACGCGTGAGTTGTGGGTATTGTGCAGAATGTTGAATACGGTAAAACATATGAGTTCAGTGTTGATGATGACGGTTGTTGTGTGGTTTGAAGATAGGCTATGTGTTCCAAATGATCAAGCACTTCGCGAGAAGAGAAGGTTATGACAGAAGCTCATAGTTCTCCATTTACTATTCATCCAGGTTCAACCAAAATGTTACGAGATTTGAACAGTAGTACTTTTGAGTGTGGATTGGAATGGCATATGAAGCAAGTTGTGGCTACTTTGTATCCCAAATGTATGACTTGTCTGCAGCGATCAAATTGAAATGGAGGGATAGTGGTTTGTTACAGCCGTTTTGGAGATTCTTGTGTGGAAATGGGGTTGAGATTTTCCATGGATTTCGTTACTGGTTGCCTACTACTCAGAAAAGCATGATGCGATTTGGGGTGGTGGTTTTGATCGGCTAAACTAAGTCTGCTCATTTTTACCATTCGAAGACTTATGGTATTAGTAAGTTGGGAGATTTTTCGAAGGAGGTAAATCGTGTTAGACTGCATGGTACCACCGACTTCATTGTGTCCGATACAGATCCGAAGTTTACGTTCGTTTTTGGAAAGGATTTGCAGAAAAGCTTGGGAACTCCGTCTTTAGTTCAGTAAACATTTCATCCTCAAACGATGGTTCAGTAGAGTAGAGAGGGACCATTCAGACTTTGGAGATTATGTTGAGGCTTGTGATTTGGATCCATGGGACAGGTAGTTAGGATGAATATTGGGCTTGGTGGAGTTTAGCCTACAATAATAGTAGGCTAATGCTAGCATCAAGGCAGCACCTTTCGAGCTTTTGTATGGTAGATTGAAAATGTCGTAGCACCTATTTGCTGGGATGAAGTAGTTGTGGACGTTTTGATTGTAAGGTCCGGTCTTATCGAGATTAACTAATGAGAAGTGGTGTTGCTAAGGAGAAATTGAAAGAGGCTAGATCGCGACAGAAGGATTTATGCTTGATAAGCATCGACGTGACTTTATGAGTTTTAAGGTTGGAGACTCGTGTTATTTTGAAGGTTTCGCCATTCAGAGGAGTTAAAGATAAACTTTTGGGATCAAGGGCACAGCTAGTCCTCGATTCATCGGTCCGTCTGAGATCTTTGGAACGTATTGGAGGGTTTCGTTATCGTCTGGCGCTTCCTCCGCAGTTATCGCACGTCCACGATTGTGTCTTCATGTATCTATTTTGAGGGTGATACCATTTTCATCCATTGCATGTCGCATTTATCCTTTTTGGATCAGATTCAGCCTGACGGATAGGTCTTTGGTCATTGCCAGAAAAGTTTGGAAACAGACCTGAAGCATCAATACTGACAGCATTTGTGGCAGCTAGCATTGCAACGCTTACGTGCTACCCATTGGATACTGTTAGACTTCAAATGCAAATGAGAGGTACACCTTACAAGACTATTTTGGATGCGTTTCCAACTTATCATTATATTTTCAAAAAATTACATGTAAAGAAAACATATTTAAGCTGCTTTTTAGGATTATCTTGTCTAGCTATTGTCACTCGTGCTGGTTGTAAAACGTAAAAATCTCAACAAGTGTAAAATTACCAAAATACCCCTAATGCAAGAAAATTTCATAAAAGCTTAAATAAACTTCATTTAAATGTTAAAAATTATAAAAATGCAACATGTGACAATTATGAAATTTATGTAAGATTAAAATACTTTATATTATGTAAGAAAAATAATTAATAATTATGCATATGTATTTTAGCCGAAAATATTAATATTTATGTATTTATACTTTACAAATTAAATAAAATAAAATGAGGATAATTACAAAATAATTTTGCAAGTTTTAAAACCTGATTTAATCTCTTTTGAAAGCCCAAAAACTCGGCCAAATACCTTATTATATTCTTTTATGCATTTTTAAATTGTAAAACTCTAAAACAAGAAAAACCTGAAACCCTAAAAAAATCAAAGTGGCGGCATAAAAGTTCTTTCAAGGGAAAGGATGATTTTATAAGGTGTTTTGAAGGTCAAGGATCGTGGGAAAAATATTGGAAAGATTGTTTAAGGCTTGGTTCGATCGTGGTAATCGTTTGGTTCGAATAACACAACCGAATATAATAAATTCATCAAATCACCAAGGATCATCAAGGGTATTTTTGTATCTCATTTTTCATCATATTAATTCGTTCTATGCTTAAGAAAAATTTATGAGACATGTTAGTTTTGGTCGAATCGAATTATTGAAAATCATGTTCTAAAACCCCAATTTTAGGCTATTTTTGAAATCGGCAGAAAAATTAGTTGTACTATTGTTTTATATTTTTTTTTACAGCGTTGGTTTATATCATTTTATGACTCATATAAATTGCTGGGAAACAATTTATGAAGGTTCTAATAATTATTGTGGATTGTCTTGGTTTGCGATTTTTCGAATAAAAGGAAAAGGAAAGAAAAATGATAAAATAATTAGGAGTTTAGGGTTTGGATTATTTTTCCAGGTGCAATAAATGCTTAATGTTGTGGTTAATTTATTATGTTTTATGATTGGGAATTATTTAATTTGGGTTTTTGTGTTTTTTTTAGTTTGCCCATTGGATTTAATAGTATTAGGTGGGTGGGGTGATTGTAATTTTTGAAACTTTGGGGTCTATTTTAAAACATGTTATTATATTTATTTATTCTTGTATATAAATTAAGTTGGGGGTATAAAATGTCATTTTGTATTATTTTGGTTTAACTTGTTAAATTACTATAATAGTTTTAGAATTAATAAGTAAAATAAAGGGACTGAATGTAAATATCTGAAAAGGGGAAGTTTGGTTAGTATTTAAGTTAAAGTATGGATTTTGTCATATTTGAAATTATAAGGGTTGTTTATGTAATTATGGATAATAAAGATAATGGTTTTTAATTAATTAATAAACACAAAAGGATCTAAATTTGTTATTTATGTAAAAATGAGGATTGACTTGTAAATACAGAAAATGGAAGGTATAATCTGAATAAAATGTGAAACTGTTGATATTTACCTTTTTACATTATAATTGTTGATTTTGTATATTAAAACCCTTAAAGTATGGAAGTTTGTCATATTTACCCTAAACTTGTTTAGGTTGACCTGTTTAAGTCCCTAAGCTATTCAAAATACTTAATAGAATCTCAAATGATGAATATTACTAATTTTGGAAACTTACTAAAAATGGAAAGTTACTAATTTTGGAAACTTACTAAAAATGGAAAGTTACTAAAAATGGAAAGTTACTAAAAATGGAAAGTATAACTTAAATGAATGGTTTGTAATTCGAATTTATCATTTCTTTAGGTTCAGTCAAGGGGAGTGATTCTTGTTTTCATGTGGGTTGTTTTCTTTGATTATTGCTGTTGTTTTGGAATAAGTACAGATATTCTGACCTTATTCGTTAAGGTTTCTAATGACATATTCCTCTCTTGCTTTGATTGCTTTATGTGATATTGCTACATTTGCTTGATGCCTTTTATCTTGGTTCTCTTACATGATCTGTTGTTATGTTCTATTTGAACCCTGCTATGCTACCTTGATATCTGAACCTTTGACATTGAACCTTTGCTATGATCCCTCTGAAATGAACTTTGATATGCCTTTGCTTTGAACCTTTCAATTTGAGACCCGAACCACTATTTGTTTCCTAGCCATGAAGGTAACATGGTCGTGTCATTGATGCACCTTTGGCATGACTCATGTGTGGGTGAGTGATTTCTCACACCGTCCCCCATTTGATATTATATGCGCATTATGAAGATTATTATTTGTTTAAGGGGCGTATGGATGCATCCTAGATTTGTTTTGTATTCGATGGATTATGACATTATGATATATGACATTATGATATATGGATATTTGGTGACTGATGTTTGGGTGCATTCCACGTCTTTCATAAATTTTGGAGCTCGCGACTCCATGGTTACTATGATATGATTTGTTTGGGCTTGGTAATTGGACTTGATTTGATTTTCTGATTCATCTTACCTTACACTATGAATTGACTTCTGAATTGTCTTACCTTACATTTGTATTCCTTTGATCATGTCTTGTGATATCCTTTGCACCTTGTATCGTATCCTTTGATCTTTCCGTTATCTTGTGCATTCGATTATATATATATCTGTTCACTGGGCTTGTAAGCTCAGCCGCATTTTCTTTTCCTGCGGCAGGTATCTAAGCTAGGAGTTGGGGTTGCTTTCGGGTTATGAGTGCTGAGTGTGGACTTACTCTAGAGATCTTAGTTTTGATATATGAATTGTTTCTTTTCGAGACTCTTAAATGCAACAATAATGTTGGTGAATTCATAGGTTTGTAAAATGTATAATGCAGGACCGCAAGATTTCCCCATGATAATGCAACAAATGCAAACATCATAAAATGTGATTACGTTTCCCTAAGCTCATGACACTGAAGCTCGACATGTATGAATTGCAATATAAATTGCCAACATTGCCCGTGATGATGTTCTAAACCGCAACATCCTAAATCCGACATGGTATACGTTCGTTGTCCGGAAAACCGGCACAGTGAGCATGACTCACCCGAACGAGGATGTCAATCCTAAATAGATCTATTTATAACATTCGCGCTAACAACAAGTAATTGACAGTTCATGATAATGGGCTTAGAGGGTTATCGCTACTTAGGCAAACACGTAATCGTAATGTAAAATGTCCACTTGCATCCAATTGTAAAACATGCATATGTTTCTCACCCCAAAACTTGTAAATCATTATAAATGTAAAACGTGGAACTATGAACTCACCTTGAGTAAGTGAATCGATAATGTAATTCACTAACAGAAAATGCGTCACGAATACGTCCGAATGCAACCTAATTAATTATAGGCCGTCTGAGTATAAGTACTTTGACATAACTAATATGTAATATAATGTTATATAGCTAAATCACCATCTAATTGTTAATTTGTAGAAATCTTACTTTATATAAGTAAAAGCGTTTATAAATATCTCTTTAGTAAAAATAGCATAACTTTCTCGTTTTAAGTCTGTTTCTAACGTTTCTTATGTCCACGCTTTCGTATTTAGACGAGCTATCAAAATATTACATTTTCATATTTTAATTCCTCTGGTGAATAGTAATTTTACTGTTCATATACTTTTAAAATTATTTTTATAAAATTAATCGTCGTAAACTCGTAAAAGTCATATCTTATTCATTTTAACTCTGATTTTAATGATTTTTTCGAGCACGCCTTCGTAATTAAAAGTTTTATCTAAATAATGCATTTTCCAAAATGTATCTAAGATGAATAGTGATTTTTACTGTTCATAGTTTATAAAATTATTTTTATAAACTTTAATTATCGTAAACACAGAAAAATCTATAACTCCTTCGTTATTGATCAAAAAATTATGATTCTTAATGTTTTGAAATCCTAAAAATACATACTTTCTGTGAAAAATAACCACCATTTATATCAGATGTGGTTTCTAATAGTTTTTATAAAATTTCTTTTATAAAAGCATTTAATTTTCGTCTAAACTTACTAATGGCGTAATCTTCTTCGTTTATAAATCGGATTTTGAGGTTCTTTTCATATTTGGAATCTCCATGAGATGTAGTATTTTTATAAAAATTTAAAATGAGATGCTTTATATTTCGAATAAAACAGTCCTTCTGCATCTTTTTGCTAAAAATGTGTTTAAACTAGTTTTTATAACTTGTTAGCTTAGTACACTTGTTACAAGTCATCTACCACACAACATATCACATGTCTTACATAATTAAGGTCCTTAGTCCATAGATTGTCCAAGAAATGTCCATGATAACATTTATTTGTCAAAATAAGAGAAATCTTATTTTTATTGGTAAAAAGTTGTCTTCACACTGAATCAGTGTTTTCAATAATCACAAAAAGATTTTCAAAGACAATTCAACCACTCAAACAATGACAAAAGCTCTTTAAATAGAAAATGGATCATTACTTGAGGGGGAGAAATCATCATCAAATAATCTTTTAAAACGGTCTTTCAAAATAAGTCACAGAATAAACGGATAAAGTTTTTGATAATGACGGATAAGAATTAAAAGAAGAGTTAATTTATATTAACTACAAGGGCTTTAGATGTCATTTGTTTCAAACTTTATGGACTTATTTGCAATAAAAGACTTAGTGAGTATAGACTTTATACTATATTCGATCAATATTGCCAACACCTCATAGTTGTAAGAGACTTAGGAATGTTTGGAAATACTTTTATAGTTTTAAAAGCCTTGAAGTTGATTCTCACAGGGATAGATCTAAGCTTATTTATTCTTCAAACACAATCTCGAGTATGTGTGCGTACAAAGTTTTGCTGATTCCGAGGTGTCGAAACCAGCAAGGGGGAAAGAGTAGATGAATACATGATAGACACCATGGCCTTCTTTTAAACTTGTCTTCATGGTTAGCTTCTTTTGATTTTAGGCCTTCTTTGTTTTTTTCGGGTGCACTATTTCAACCTAATAGGGAAAGAGAGACATCTCGTCATCATTTAGTATGCATCATTTGAGTTACCAGGGGGAAGTGTTGGGAGAATAATTATTTAAAGTGTGATAAGAGTTCTTTTTGATTCATTTAGTGTTTTACCCGACTGGTCAATCTCTAAGATTATTCTTAAAAGAAGAAGAAATATTTGATAATTGAGGTACACATAGGTATGATGATTCCTTTAGATAGTCAGTATCTTGTAGGAAGAAATGTCTACTTCCGAGACTTAGTTGACTTTGGAGTTATCATTTCGTCTATTTAGAGGATTTAATTGTCTACATCCGGGACTTAGTTGACTTTGGTGTTACAATTTATATCATCGCTATCCTGAAGAGAGAAATGCGCTTATCCGAGACTCAATTGACTTTGGTGTTGCGGTATCAAATTCTTGAAAGGGTTAATTGTGTACTTCGGATATTTGGGCTTTATACATCAAGACTGCTTGACACGGCTTGCAAGAAAGCTCTAAATCTACTCAAGAAAGGATTGCTGGTTTAGGGGGAAGCTAAGACAACTTTTATAGAGAGAATACGGGGAAGACCTACGGCTGCTTCAAAGAACCATATGACTTTATCATATGCTGTTCTCATCTTTCAGGTCAAACCTCGTACATAATATTTTTATGAATTTGTAAATATATATAGTGATATACTTGCATTAGGCATATATATTGTGTTTGAGTACGAATTTTTCATAAATTTTTCATAAAATTTAAAATCTTTCAAAATTTCGTACTCAACACCATATAATACCCTCATAAATTAAGGGAGAGCATTAAAATGTTCCGAATACGGCTTGTGAATAATCAGAACATTTTTCTCCCATAATCTTTAACATATTTGAATCAATTGATATCCAAAATATCAAGAGATTTGAAATTTTTGCTAAGGGGAGAAAATGTGATTAAAATATATGGCTAATAATGTGATCTTTTAGAACTCAAGTGTAAGCTTTCCCACATATGTGCTAAACTCTTTTGATTAATCGATGCACATATGAAGGGGGAGCAAATGGTTACGTGATGGAAAGTATGGAAATACCAAAGACCGACCATTTAAATTTCTGTATTGGAGTTATGAGGTGGTTAAGCTTAGGTATCCATTCCCATGATCCAGCCAGAACCGAAGGGATCTACCCAGGGATATTCCACTAGATAGTGTAGAAGTCCTAAGGTATGAAAAAATGAGTAAAGTGAGATTAAGGGTAAAGTGCCGACTGAGATGGAGCTAGTACTGGAACAAACCCAACAAGGTACTAGTTATGAAGTCTCGGTAAGCGCTGAAGGGGTTGAAGAATTAAAAAGAAAAGTTAAGATAAAGGGTGAAAAGAAAGAAGCCCTCCTTACACTTAGGCAGAAACCGGGTCAATACATCTGCTGTCAAGAATCACAAAGATGATTGCTAACATTGAAGACTGACATCATGGACCTAGTGATGCAATGCACAACCCTCCCTAGCCACTCAGAATCTCTCAAAAGATTTCTGTTTTATTTCTCACGGAGATTACACACATTTCTGTCAACTTTCTCACTCCGAGTTAGTTGGTATTGAAAAGGTGGCAGTCGGCTCCAGCCTCCGATCACTAAAACCAAAGTGCACTATTGAGTCTAGAGCCAAAGGAGATCATCCATAAATCTCATTAGGACACTTGTCAAAATTATGCTTGCTAATTCACACAATGTGAAAAATAAGAAATATATATTAAGAGTCCTACGCATTATCCTTGTGATTTTGCCAGAACATCCGAGTGATACTTAAGTATTCACAATGAAGATGAAAATCCTGCTTGAGCCAACATCAAACAAGCTCTTGGTAGGTGACTTGTGAGATCCTATACAGATCAAACTTGTGATACTGAATATCGATTCGGTCCAGCTTATGAACTTACAAAAGAATTTTGAAAAAGATAAAAAACTGTTGGTGTGTCATAAAAAATCGTTTGCAATTTGACACACCGACTGATTTCCTAAATCGATTTTCAATCTTATGTCCATGGGAAGCCTCACAAGGGTATCTGGACATAGGAAAGCTGAACATGATCTGACGGCTTAATCAGGACGATAGTAACTTACCGGTTCACTCTTACCATGTTGTCTGCTTTGAGACGCTCCAGTAATGAGAACGGCTAGCGCGGCTGTAATATTTATACTGAGTAACAGGGAACCGTGGTTGCTACAACCATATTCGATGAAGTGACAAAGCTACTTTCGTCCATATATGTTGTTTATCACTAACCCATTTATGCAGGTTTCCTGACGGTGGTAGCAGTTTCCCGATGACAAGTCAAAGCCAATACCACATGCTCATACTTGACCGACATATATAAAGACATCATGAAAGCTCAAGTACATGTTTTAAGACTTTCGTTACTCTCATACCGTACGTCTTTCTTGAAGCGACGGAGTATTAAGTTAATACCGTACGTCCTCCATAAAGTGACGAAGTGTTAAAGTTCGCTTTCAACATCAAGAACATTATGAGCATGTTGGTACAGAAGTCACAAGATCACAAGAAGGAAAAGGATCACAAGATAATGATATGAGATTATGCTTGGTCGATGATCTCAAAGAAGTTCAAGATTTACATACAAGCCAAACCTATTAGAACAAGCTCAAGCCTAAAGTCAATGATCACTACATCATGTTCACAAGATGAAGTAAAGAAATCAAGTCTGTGAGCACAAGACTGACGACAAAGCATAGTATGCTAGGCTTAAGTTTTTTTAAAATGGAGTGACCTCCCTTAGGGGGAGATTGTTAGGATCACGAAAAGTATCGGTCACTTCCATTATATCGTTTGATAGCTCGTAAAGTAATATTTAGAAATTAGATAGGCTAGCTTAGGAAAAAGGCCATGGAAAGCCCATGGACAAGCCCATGGTCGGCCCCTATCTTATGTATAAATACCCTCTCCACACATGAAGAGGGTGTTAGTTGGTTGTTTCTTTTATCATAATCTAAGTGTGTATTTCTTGTTTACTTTCTCTCACTAGAAGCATCCTCCCAACCTCTTTCTCTCTCTAGATTTCTTCATTGTTCTTTGGTGATATTGATTACATAAGTATTCTACAATAAGAATGTTAAGAGATTAATTTAAGATGTAGATTACACATACCTGTTAAGAATTGTTGTAGTTCCTAATAAATTAGGGATTTAAACAAAAATAAATTAAAAAAGGGGTAATGAAATTAAGACCTTGAAATCACAATTGACGTGTGCTAATACTCGGAGTTGAAAATTTCATCTGAATCATTCTTCCTCGTCTTCTTTATTTTTGGTAATAATCTTAACGATTTATGGGTACCGTGATTATTCTGGAAACTTTGTGCAATTTCAGATAAATGAGGAGACACGGTGGGTTTCTTTTTTTGTTGTTTGTTTGGTAGATCATTCTTCCCCATATATTGTTTCTGAAATCAATTAGGGATACTTAAAAGGAATAGTTAGAGAAGCTATTGGTTTTCTTGTAATTGCATCAATGAATGTTGTAACTAAGGGAACTTTTCATCTTCACTTGAAGGGTAAGGTTATTTGAGCTGCATTCATTCAAATCTTTTGTTTTAAATCATAAATACTGCCACATTAAATATAGAAAACTCAATCTTATATATTATAAGATAAAAGCTTGTACTATAAATAGGGATGGCAACGGGTCGGGGTGGGCCGGGTTTTAGTGAACCCGTACCCGTTTATAATATCCAAACCCGTATCCGCCCCAATACTCGGTTAGTATTATCCATCGATTTTTTAGGTTTACCAGCGGGTATCGGTTATCCACAATTGAATTTTTGTTGGACATAATTGCGGGTATAAAGTTAAGTAAAACCAATAAAAACAATAAAAACACCCTGATATATTGAAAGTTTTTAGAAGATAAAAAAACTACTTATATATCATAGCATGCGATTTAACATGTCGAACAAATCATGATAATAATTCAAAAAGTACAAAATCTGAATATGTTTGATCACATAGATCTTAATGCATACAAAATGTAATTAATATGATCATCCAGTTTTTTCAGCAATCTTCATCACTTTGCCACCAATTATCAACTTGAAGTCACGAGCTTCTGCTCAAGTTCGTCATCTCCCAAAATGTCAAGCCATTTTTTTTAGTTGTTCTATCCTACACTATATTATAAAAAACACCAATAAAAACTAATAATAATAACTTAACAAGTACTAATACATAACGTATGAATACTTGAAAGTTGAAAATTCTGAACATAATATATATTTACCTCATCACTATCATCAGTGTCGTATTCAATAGTTTGATCATATGCTTCAAACTCTTTTGAGCAAGTTTCTGCATATATATATATATATATATATATATATATATATATATATATATGTATGTATAAAAAAGTAGTCAATAAGGTTAGAATTAAATCTTTAAGATTAATAAGAGGAACTAATTGGTGACCTTGTATCTCATTCACTAACCAACTTTGAGAGCACATTAAAGCTTTTAATGTATTTGGGTTTAAGGCGGCTGCGATGTGGAGTAATCAATCTACCACTTATACTAAAATAAGACTCTAAAGCAACAGTAGAAATAGGAATTGCTAATATATCCCTAGCTATTTTTTGGAGTGTCGGGTACTTTAAACCATTTATTTTCCACCACGCTAGTATATCTAACTTCATGTTTGGGTTGCAAACTCTCTTTTTAAGGTAATGATCAAGCTTTGTTGTATCCTCTGATGTAATGCCTGAAACAAGTAAAATGTTTCTTATGTGACTCAACAAATTTAATATAACACGAACACAAACACGCCAAATATAATAAAAGAATAATACCTGAAGTTTCATCCTCCACCATCACTTTCATCAATATGAGAAGTTGACCCAACACCATTAACATGGTTTCTAACATTTGCCTTATCTGCTTAGTCATACTCTATAAACAATGCACTTACAGATTTCTTGAGTTTAGTGAATTCTTCCTATGCCCTTTGTTTAGAATGATATAGCTTTAGGAAAGAAAACTTCATAATCTTTAACTTTATTCGTGGATCTAAAATAACGGCTACTCCCATAAGACCATGAATGTCTGGCCAATATTTATCGAACTTCAAAATCATTTGCTCTGCCATATCGCTGATGACATCGTCCTCTTCATGCCTCCACTTATTCAACTCATATCTTATATCAATATAGATGTGAAAAATTTGTTCATCGTGGGATATTTAGTACCAGGAAACATCAAAGTTACGTTATAAAATAACTTTAACTTCTTACAAATATTAGAAGCTAAATCCCAGTCTCTCTCTGTTAGAACACTTTTATATTGAGCATCCTGTTGCTTCAAACGTCTAAAAACATCCTTATATATGATAGCAACTTCAAGCATCAAGTATGTTGAATTCCAACGTGTATTGTAATCAAGTGCCAAAGTTCTTGATGATGGAATATCTAAATGGCGAGCCGCTACTTCAAATTTCTCAACTCTTTTTGGTGTCAATGTCTGATGTGTTATCGTCATGTATAGGTAATTTATTTATCAAGTTTTACTATTTATATTTTGTCAACTTTACCTATTAAATTACACTAACGAGCAGTGTACCCGATCAGTTGTAGGTTCGTTGGTAAGTAGGGTGTTGATCACTAAGAGTGAGCATTAATACTTAAGTCTATCGGTATTTTAGTTATTTAAGTTAAGTCTAGTTAATCTAATGTTAATTCTAATTAAACCTAAACTAACGTAAAAGGAGGGTTTTTAGCCTAAGAGACTGGCACGAGTTTTTGGTTTAATCTAAACTAAGATGACAAAGGACACACACAAGCAGATAAACAAATGATAAAGAAGCGGTCAAGCACTAATGTAGGAAAATGTATTAGCCAGTTTAATCTAATCAAATGCAGTGATTGTTTATAAGTGCAATGATTATATTACTTTGTTGGTGTTATATCATTTCTAAGCTTAGGTGGGTCATCTCCCTAAACTCTAGGTATGTTTTTAGTTAATCGTGTCATAATTAACCAAACCCACATAAAGCATACACCGTTGATTATAATCTATCTAGGAGACAACATTGGTGAATATTAAAACCTAGCTCATCAAGGCTTTACCCACTTTTGTTCAGTCGTTACCTATATGCTGGTAGTCCACGGTCCGAGCACTTACCTAAGGAAAACAGAACGTTATGTGTAATCCTAAGTCACCACTTAGTCTACCTATTCACTTAACCAAGGGAAGAACATGGCATAAATTTGTGGTCCTGTTAATCCATAGTCACATAGATAAATTGTACGTAGTATTTATCCCAAACTATAGTTTTACTCTACCACAATCCTAGATCTAGTTGAATGATAAATAATTTATAATCGAAACATAAACAGATATGAAGTGATAAACATAATCAACACCAGTGTTCTAAAAGGCGCGCCTTGGCGCCGCAAAGGCGTCGCCAAGGCGTGAGGCGTAGCCTTGCCGTTACAATATGGACCTTGGCGTTGGCGTTAGGTGTAGCGTGAGTCAAGGCGTCAAAGGGCGCGCAAAGGTACGCTAAATTGCAAGGTGTGGCGCCATTTTTAGAAGCTTTTAGAAAAAAATTGGGCTATTTTGTATTTAGGCTATTTCTTTTTGGGCTTAGTAATTTTTAACTCAATTTTAAGTAGTATTGAGTATATGACCACGAAGACTACAAGTTCATATTGCTTTTATGCATAGCACCTTTTGTAAACTCGATATGTATATGAAATATGATATTATTATATAAATTTATAAATATTATTTTGCCGCTATAATCACGCCTTAAAATACGCCATGGCTTCGCAAAGGCTCCTAAGGCTTGAGGCATGGCCATGCCTCCATGCCACGCCTCACGCTATTTATAACCTTGATCAACACTCAACAAATAAGTAAACAATCGATATAAACAAAAAACAAACATTAAATTATCATAAACTTGGCTAATACCTAAAGGTATTAGCCCATAGTCATTGTAACAATACACAGTATCATAAACAAACGATTAAATAAACAAACGTTATGCTAACCGAACGCTTATAGTGGAGTATAAAGATTACAAGAGTTTTCCTTATTGACTTGAGGCACTTGCAGGACCTTCTTGGCTTCTAAAATCGTCTGTAGATCGTACTTGGTGGTCTTTGCATATTGAAAATCGAGTTTTAGGTTTTCTATTTATAGGCTCCGAAAACAAATCGATACACCGTATTGGAGGGATCCGATACGGCATATTAGGATAACTCAGAGTGGGCTCCACGATTATAATATTCTTGAATACGCATTAGCCGCCACTGAATACGGCGTATAGGGGCTTCTGGATACGGCGTATTGGATGGAAATCGTGTTTCTTCATAATGTTGACCAAAGTATCTTATACGAAGTATCTGCTGATGTGGATACGACGTATTCTTCAAATTCAGGCAATGGTCTTGATCTTGTCTAATTCTTGGGAAATAACGTATCCCTCTAAAAACTCGTCCATACTCTTTACGCGGTAGGGCGTTGTAAAGAGTCATCTTGGCTTCATTGTTCTTGCCAAGTTTCTTCTTTTGCTCATCCTTAAGAAGCCCGTACGGTGTTTCCTTCATTAACTTCGTTTCTTCGTCTTCAACCTCAAAGTAAAAAATCGCCGTTTTGGATGACTTGCCATAAGTCAATATCTTTGGACTTTACGTAAGTCTCAAAACAGGCTTTCCAAAAGCAAAATCCATTTGGTACTAGCAAAGGTGGTCTTTGCATAGAACACCCCTCGACGTAGTTCTCCTGAGCCATGGATCTTTACTCGACTTTTTCAAAAGTTGAAGTTAGGATTTTGAATTTTTAAAAAAAGAAGTTTTCAACTTAAAACGACTTATCGGGAAGGTTTTAACGCTTGAAAACTTGAGTAAGCTGCTCTGATACCAATTGTAGAACCGTAGAGGGGGTGAATATGGTTTTCTTGACTTCTTTGAAGTTTATAAAACTTCAAGTCTCGAAAGAGCCGAGTGATGTACTAATCTACTTTGCAATGAGAACAATAAGTAGATAGAGAGAAAAAGAGAAAAGAAGAGACACAACGATATATACTGGTTGGGGAAGGGGGTTTAGTCCTTCCGTACGTCCAGTTGAGAATCCACGACACCGATACTATTCCTAGTATATTATGGTGGACTACAAACCGTATTACAATTTAACTCAACCGACTTTCAACAAAGCTCGATGCTCACACAGAAGAATTACTACCTATGGTATTCCGCCCTCGGAATCCACCCCTAAGAACCCGTGATTCGACTTAACCTAAAACTATAAAAGCCTTCCATTTGAAAGCTTTCTAAAACCCCAACTAGATCTCCAATGATCTAGGCTTGATCCCATGTATACAAGACTTCCTTTACAACCCGATTGTATAAAAAGATGGACGGTGAACCAAGTCCTAACCTAGCCTAGAGACTCGATTCTAATAGAAAGGGTATGAGAAAGAAGACCCTCAACAAAACACATAAGTGTGGATTTAGCACTTGTGTGACTCTCATGCGGAAGATGTGTGTTCTTCAGTGAATGATAAAGGAGAAGATTAAGAACACTTGATGTTTAGACTTAGAGGATTAGAGGAGAGAAAAGAGAGGAAAGAATGTTTGAAAGAGGTGAGAAATACAAAGGCCAATGGTGGGTATTTATAGGCCAAGGAACACAAATTGTCAAAATATAATTCGTGTCTGGCGCGCTGCCCACGCGCCAGCTCATGGCCAGCGCGCCAGATTCCTGAAGATGTTTTCTTCGGGACTTGGCATTTTAAATACCCGCACTTGTTAAACCCTAATTGTATTTCACACTATAACCTTTCAATTATTCTTATGCTCAAGCTTAACCAACTCAAATAGCCATTTGATAAAAACGTTTGTGAAGTATTAAAAGTGTTTTGCTTATCCGATATTATAAAGAAAAAAAGAATTATCAAAAAGGGGTAATTTGGGTATTCCCAAAGTCTAACTAGCTTAGTTGGGATCCAACTAAATATTAGAAATGGCTAGTTAGGAACCAAGAGAATATTCTTGGAATATTTTTTGCTTGGTAAGAAAGAGGGGAAAGATTTGAAATTTGAATTTCAAATTCATTAACACACATGTTGGATAAGAGAGGATGAGTTGTGTGTGAGTTGTCATGATGTGATGGAATGGAGCCCCTTGATCTTAGTTTGAAATGGAGGGTAAGGATGTGAAGAGGACACTTAGTTAAGTAGCAAGATCAAGGGTAGAGAGATGTGTGCTTGTTGTGTGAGTGAAAAGAGAGTGTTTATGAAAGAGGTTGTGTTTGTTTGAGATGAAGCATCAATCCAGTGGTTGAGAATAGAATGAGGGAGTTTGGATTGATGAGGTGGCTTGATCAAGGGTATGAGAGAAGTGTGTTTGTTGTGTTTGTTTGAGAAGCAATCTAAGGGTTAAGAAGATAGTGTGTAAACTTGGATTGGTGACATGGCATGATCAAGGGTTAAGATGAGAGTGTGTGTGATGTGAGTGTATGTAATTTGAATTGTATAGAGAAGAAGGTAAATAGTGAATATGTGGTGAAGAATGTTTTGAAAAGATATGGTATATATTGTTTGGAATGTGGAAGACTGATATGTGTGAAAACACATATCCATTTTATATCAAAAATGGCCCTAAAAAGACAAAATTGTGCTTTAAATGCTTGTATATTGCTTGTTTTGTCTTTGTGATTGTGTAGGTACGGATATTGCAAAAATCTCAAGAAAACGGTCAAAACCGGACAAACACGGACACGGGAAAGGAAAGAGAATACAAGAGCCTGGAGAATGCTATCAAAAGTCAACTCATGGTCAACAGTGGTCAACCACAAAAAGACAAAACCCAAAAATACCAAATCAGTCCCTCAAAGTTAACCAAATTCATAAAAAGTCCCTAAACCCTAACGGTGTTAACTCTTTTAATTATAAGAGTTAACACCCGTTAACCCTTATAACAACACTAAAACAAACCATGGCCCATTTCCTTTTTATAAACCAACACCCGGCCCAAAAAAAACCTTTATAAAGCCCAAGGTCAAACCCGGGTAAAAAGAAAAAAGTCAAACCCCTGTTTATAAATGAATCACGCGGGAATTTCTGTTGTTACTATTCACCGTCTTCAACCTTTTACCCCCAAGTCAAATCAAAGGGCAAATTCAAATTAACTACGTGGCTTAGTAATTCAAGTACCAAAGGACACCTTGGCAGAGTTACACATCACTAAGCCCTCTCATTGGCCAATACCCAAAAGGGAATGACACGCGTGGATTGAAGAAAACACACGGGGAAAAGGAAATTTGCACTAAAACGTATGGAAAAGAAGCACAAAGGCCTCTGACACATGGATTGCCACGTTGGCAATCCGTGTGATCAAAATCTAATCCAACGATGGAAAGAGAGCATCCAATGATTGAAAGGAATGTATGGTCGAGATCAAGAGGAGGATATAACTGAATCAGGACCTAGAAGCTTCCCCAGGCAGTATAAATACAAGCATTCACTCACACACAATCATCTTCTTTTTCCAGTTTTTAGCTTTTAGTAGCTTAGATAATTTTAGCTAGTGTAACTTTAAATTCAGTCTTTCAGCTTATTGTAACCTCTTTTTCAAAGAATTGTAACCGTTTTTTGTTAATGAAATCATAGTTTAATTTCACAAAATTTGTTTTACTTATAAGCTTTTATATTCTCAATTACTCATGCTACTATTATACAAGCTTCTCATAAGCTCAGATCAAGCTCTTTGAGTCTCTAAGCTCAAATTGAGCTCATAATAAGCCCTTAATATACCTTAACCTTTAAAACCAGTTTAAATTACCCTTGCTTTATGGAATGCTTAATTTTTTGATGATAAGTCAGAAATGGATGGGCTTATTGGACTTTACCAGCTTATCTAAGATAAGCTGGAGCTGTTGATTAAGCTGTTTTGAGCATCCAAGCCCTTGTTTAGAGCAAAGGGTAAAGGTATTCTTCCTTTTTCTCTTTTAAAGCTTATTTTATGTTTTTGCTTATTTCTGCTTAATTCTGCTTATTGTCTGCTTAGATTAGCTTATTATTGCTAATTATAGTTGTTAATCGCTTATTGTGTTCATTTCTTATAACACTACAACACACACTCACTACCACTGCGCCCTGAGGTCTTTTTCGTTATACATCTACAATATTTAAGTTTTATACACGTTTTTCACTTTTAAGCCTTATGAGCTGTTTTAGCTTATTTCGTGGCTTAATCATTAAGCTGTGACTTCAAGCTTATTTTTCCTAGGATCTAATTAGTATAAGCTATTTTCTGTATTTTTCTAGAATTTTTATAGATAGTTTAGTATTTTTAAACATTTTTTTATTAAAAACTTGAAAAAATCATAAAAAATAGAAAAATAATCAGAAAAATATAAATCTTTTTTAGAAAATTTTCTTTTATCATAAAGTTTATAGGAAAATTAGTTTTGCCTTCGTAGGGTTTAATTTGCAAAATTTTGATTTTTAAAGAACGGGGTTCGTTCCTGTTCTTATTTTTCGTATTTTAAAGCTCATTTCAACTCCGTTTTTGTTCTAGTTTTCTTTAAACTTACTTTTTAGTCAATTAGAGTCCATTTAAAAAGAAAATTTTAATTTAGGTTTAATTTTGGAAATTTATGGTTTTTGACCACCGTTTAGGGTTCCCGTTTTGCGTTTTTAGATAAAGTTTGATTTCCCGTTATTTGTTTTCGTACTTAATTGTTATCATTTGATTATTTTAATTTGTAGAAGTAGATAATCATGTCAAACTTTGTTTTCAATTCAAATCATTGTCCAAACAACAAACGTGGTTTCATTTTCACAAGTCGTTGGGGGATAACGACCCGGGAATCATACTTCCCGGTTAATATACGTATTATATTATATATATATTTTTGTAAAGATTTTCCTTTTTACCTTTGTCCTCAAGGGTAATTTGGTAATTTTCTATCATATTATATATTATTATATTTACGTGTGTTGGTTTACTATGAATCAATTTTTGGCGCCGCTGCCGGGGATTTGTGATTAGGATTCTTTCGTTTGAAGTTTGTTGATCGTGTTTTGAAGAACCTTTCGTTTTCAAAAGTTACGCTTTTAAGAAAATCAAAAAAAATAATAATAAAAAAATAAAAAGTAAATTTTTTTTTTCTTTTCTTTTTAGTATAAGTAGAAGATTAAAAACAAAAATACAAAAATATTTGCTCTTTTTAATTTGTGAATTTAAAATTTACAAAGTTGGTAAAAGAACACCAACAAATAATACCTTTAATTGAGGTATTATCCATAATACGTTCCCAACTCGAATTAAAGATTTAAAAACTTACCATTTGTGTCACTTATGAGATACAACTCACCTTAAAAAGTAAAATTTTTAAGAGCTATCGTGAAGTAAGTTTGATTATTTGGTTCAAGTTGTCTTTCTCGTTGTCCGTTTAAATTAGATTGTGAATAAACTTTTGAAAAAACCAAAAATATTTTTCTTATTATTTTTATATTTTCCTTTAAATAGTGCATGCGCACTAGACGTTCTAATTATCCTAATAATTCAAACGTCACAATTCCAAGACGTCGGAGAAGACAAGTTTCTAACATAGTCGAACCCGAGATTCGAACTATTGTTGCACCAATGGCAGAACGTACCCATGGAGGAGCTACTACACTCCGTGCCCCCACGGAAAGGGTACGGAGAAGCAAATGTTTTTACCAAAAATCAATGCCGATCATTTTGAAAAAGACGAATTTGGCTTCAGTTGGTTCAAGCTGAACCCGTTTTTACGGTCGTGAGTGAAAACGATAATCCTCAAGCTCGTATTAATAGTTTTTTTCAAAAGTATTACCTCGACTTTACAATTTAAGGAATGGCCTAACGATGTGATTAAGCTTATTATGTTTCCATATTCCGCTCGAGGGAGCCGCTAAACTTGGTACGAAGAAAGAACCACCAAATTCAATCTTGACTTGGGAGATCTCGTTACCAAGTTCGTCTAACCCATTTTTTCTCCTCCTTTCGAAACCACTCACTTAAAGAATAAATATCTCGTTTTACACAAAAATTCTAGGAACCTTTTAGTGAACATGGGAAACGTTAAGGAGTTGCTTAGAGTATGGCCCCCATCACTGATTTACGGATTAACTCAAGTGATACAATTTACAATGGTTTAAAGAAAAACGACAATGAACAAGACACCTAAAAATGCCCGCTGCGGGTGGAAATCTTGTTGAGTAAACACTAGAGAGGCTTTAAACATATAATGAGAACAAATCAAAAGTACGTATTCACGAAATTAACCAAATGCTTAAAGGATAATGTTAATTCTAGAAAAACCGAGTGAGAGAATTGATAAGCTTTCGGATCAACTTTCGACCTTAGTCGAGATTGTTTCTAAGAAAGTTGTCACTCCCCGCTCACGGTTAAAGCAGTTGAGAATCTTGTTGTAACTTGTGGTGGTGCTCATTCTTGTATAATTGTCCGGCTCCCTGACAACAATCAGGCTAGTGTTTGTGGTCGCACTACGGGTACGTTACAATCAAGTTAACCCTCAAACCGTGTTAGTAATACAAATGGTAGCCACCAAGGTTTTCTCCGGTGTAAACAATGGCAAAAAATAGTTTAATCAAAATCATGTTCAAAGGGAATAATTTTAATCGGGAAATAATTTTCATGGAAATCAAGGTTTTCAAAATCAAAATAATCATGCTCCAAATTTTCAAAACCAACCTTTTCGAGTGCCTAATAATCAAGTTCAACAAGAGATTTCAAATGATTTTACAAGTATTACAACGAGGAATAATGATCAATGTTGAGGGACCATGCAAAGGTCAAATCAACATCGTTTAAAAGGAGACCTTAAGAATGAAATTCAAAATCAAATAAAAACTCACAATCCGTTCAATGATTGAATTAACAAACCACTTTTCCAAATAATTTGCAAAACATGATTTGTAGATTATTTCAAAACCAAGCCTCAACTTTGGGTACTCTTCCGAGTAATACCATTCCAAAGCCCGAAGAGCGGACGACCATGAAAGCAATTCACTACTCGAAAATAGTGCGAGCATATATATGTGCCCCACCTTTACGAGATGAATAAGCATTAGTGTAATCACCACAACAAATCGAACAACAGCCCACGCGCGCGTAGGGTCCGGATTGTTACTTATTTTTTCTTATTCAAGGTTAACTGTTTTCACTAAAGTGTAAATTCCCAAAAAGATTGCCCGCCTAACCCTTTACTTTTCTTTATTACAACTTTCTACCATGAAAAGTTTCCTAACCCTGTCTTTCTAGGAAAAATACTAACTTTTTATAATTTTCATTTTAGTTTAATAAAAATTAGGTTTAAATTTTTAATTGATAAAATTAGAGTTCAATTGGTTTATAAAAATTAGGGCTTTTAGTTCCAATAAATTTCTGCACCTTTTTAGTATTTTAAAATCATTTTTCCTAATTTTTCAAGTTTGATTTGTATTTTCTAGGAATTAAAATAGATTTTAGTGAATTACTTTTTCTTAATAAAATCATAAAAAATTCAAAAATAGATAAAAAATTCCAAATCTTTTTCCTAAAATTTTCTTTTTAAATTTGTGATTTTTAGGTATAAAGTTTGCTAAAAGTCGTGCCTTAGATTTTAAATTTCAGTTTTAGCTCGCGTTTTTACGTTTTGTGCATTTAAATTTCGAGCTAGTTAATTGTTTTTAATTCGTGCTATTATAATTGTAGTGTAATCAATAGTTCAAAAATCCTTTATCATTCTTAACTCGAATCCGAATTATTCTAAATTCTCAATTCACGATTTCGTTGGGACACGACCCGAGTAGTATAATACTTCCCGGATAAAAATATACATATTGTGTTTTCTTTAGTGAGATTTTTACCTTGTATTTCTCTTGTTTGAGAAGTATTTTGGAAAGAAATTTTCACGGGATCAATACTATACGTATATAAATTTGTTTGTTTTGCTACAAAACATCAGCAACACCACTTCGAGTAGTGATTGCTTTCATGTCACCCTTCGGGTTTGGAATGGTGTTACTCGGAAGAGTACCCGAAGTTGAGGCTTGGTTTTGAAATAATCTACAAATCATGTTTTGCAAATTATTTTGAAAAGTGGTTTGTTAATTCATCATGACGGCTTGTTGAGATTTTATTATGTTTTGAATTTCATTCTTAAGGTCTCCTTTTAACGAGTTGATTTGACTTTGCATGTTCCTCAACATCTGATCATTATTCCTCTTGTAACTTGTAAAATCATTTGAAATCTCTTGTTGAACTTGAAAATTAGGTACTTTGAAAAGGTTGGAGTTTTTGAAATCCATGGGTTTTGAAAATTGGATGCCATGATTAATTTGATTTTGAAACCTGATTTCCATGAAAATTATTCCCCGATTAAAATTATTCCCTTGAACATGATTTTGATTAAACCTATTTTGACCATTGTTTTACACCGGAGCAAAACCTGGTGGTACCATTTGATTACTAACACGGTTTGGAGGGTTAACTTGATTGTAAGTACCCGTAGTCGCACAAACACTAGCCTGATTTGTATGTCGGAGCCGACAATATACAAGCTAGCACCACCACAAGTTACACAAGATTCCTCCAACCTGCTTTAACCGGAGCGGGAGTGACAACTTTTTTAGAAACAATCTCGACTAAGGTCGAAAGTTGATCCGACAGCTTATCAATTCTCTCATCCGTTTTACTAGAAGTAACATTCAACCTATAAGCATTTGTTTATTTCGTGAATAACGTACTTTTGATTCTGTTCACAATTAATGTTTTAAAGCCTACTCAAATCCGTTTTACTCAAAAGGATTTCCACCCGCAGCGGCTTTAAGGAGTCTTGTTCATTGTCGTTTAAACCATTGTAAAAGGTATCAACTTGAGTTAACTCCGTAAATCCGTGATGGGGCATGCTCTAAGCAACTCCTTAAATCGTTCCCAAGCTTCACTAAAAGTTTTCCCGAATTTTTTGTGTAAAACGAGAATGTTCATTCTTTAAGTGATGTTTTCGAAGGAGGGAAAAATTGGTAAACGAACTTGTACGAGATCCTCCCAAGTTCCAAGATGACTTTGGTGGTTCTTTCTAGTACCAGTTTTAGCGGCTCCTCGAGTCGAAATATGGAAACATCAATAGCTTAACCACATCGTTAGGGCACAATCCTAAATTGTAAAGTCTAGGTAATCCTTTTGAAACTATTAATACGACAATAGGATTATCGTTTTCACGACCGTAAAACGGGTTAGCTTGAACCAACTGAAGCAAATTCGTCTTAATCTTCAAATATCGCATAGATTTTTGGTAAAACAATAGCTTCTCCGTCCCTTCCGTGGGGCATGGAGTAGCTCCTCATTGGTACTTCTCCTAGGTGCAACAATAGTTTGAATCTCGGGATTTCGAACTATGTTAGAAACTTGTCTTCTCCGACGTCTGAATTATGACGTTTAATTAAAGATAATATAGAACGTCAAGTGCGCATCACTATTAACGAAAATAGAAAAATAATAAGAAAAATATTTTTGGTTTTTTCTAAAGTTTATTCACAATCTAATTTTAACGGACAACGAGAAAGACAACTTGAACCAAATAATCAAACTTACTTCACGGTAGCTCTTAAAAATTTTACTTTTTAAGGTGAGCCGTATTTCGTAAGTGACACCAATGGTAAGTTTTTAAATCCTTTATTCGAGTTGGGAACTTATTATGGATAATACCTCAATTGAAGGTATTATTTGTTGGTGTTCTTTTACCAACTTTGTAACTTTTTATATTAACAAATTAACGAGAAAAATTGAAAGAGCAAATATTTTTGTATTTTTGTTTTTAATCATCTACTTATATTAAAAAGAAAAGAAAAATATTTTTTACTTTTTTTTTTCTCTTAAAAGCGTAACTTTCGAAAACGAAAGGTTCTTCAAATCACGATCGACAAACTTCAAACGAGAGAATCTTAATCACAAATCCCCGACAGCGGTGCCAAAAATTGATTGCTAGTAAAGCAACACACGTAATAATAAAATATAATATGAAAGAAAATTACCAAACTACCCTTGAGGACAAAGGTAGAAAGGAAAATCTTCACAAATATATATATATTATATGTATATTAACTGGGAAGTATGATTCCCTGGTCGTTATTCCCCAACGATTTATGAAATTGAGACCACGTTTGTTGTTCGGACAATGATTTGAATTGG
>BQNB010005409.1:29019-44607 GCA_026074375.1 Tanacetum coccineum | reverse complement strand
AACAATCAATATTCAAGCATTTAAAGTACAATTTTGTCTTTTTAGGGTCTATTTTGATATAAAATGGATATGTGTTTTCACACATATCACACCCGTTCCCCCTCCTAATGATTCGGCAGCAGGCCGGCCAACACTTCGGGTCCTCATCCTTGGCGGCATTATCTACACGAGGGAGAACATGGGCAACGTTAGGTTGGCAGGAAGACTCGCATATATATAGAATATCTTAGTATATATACAAATATACACATAATACCACTTTACGGTGTCAACATCGATTTGTGCGAACACCATTACTAAGTATGAGTGAGTTGTGATACGCTTATAACTACGTTGGCCATCGTACTTATATTCGCATCCTTTCCCAGTCACACTCAATATTGAGCTTACACATTTCAATGACTAACATAACTAAAGCACCAAATCGCAAACACGCGAAAGCAAACAAAAGCGGAACACCGCGCACATAAATCCTATACGCAACTCAACCACGGATCTTAGGTTATAGTCTAGACCAATCCACCTAGTTCTCTATAACCTGGGCTCTGATTACCAATCTGTCACACCCCGACAATGGCGGAAACTCAGGAATGCAACATAATGATCAATCATAACACAAGATACAATATAGAGAAAACTACAATGCATGAACTTCAAGTGCTATGAAGACCATCAACCTTGAACAACCTCGAGTGATGTCCTAACTCACTATCAAAATCCACAATCTCTTAGAATTATTCAAATGCCCTCATAGGGGTCCAAAATCTAAACTTAGGCCAAACTTCCAAATACTAATACCAAACAAAATAAACAAGCAAGACTGCACATGAAATTCCACTAAGGATACTTCTAAGTCTGCTATCACAATCTCCAAACTATTCCTCTTTCACTTCACCTGAAAATGATACTCGAAAACGTCAAAAATAATGTTGGTGAGCTCGTAGGTTTGACCTTAAACCCAAAAGCTGTGCCAATATTTCAACAGTGGATAATAGTGCTATATGACAGTGAATTTATATGCAAACAACCATAGCATCACCGTTAATCAATAACCATATGTCACTTACGCACCTAAAGGGCCTACCAGCTGGAGCACTAGATTAGGGCAGGACCACACACAACTAGGGTAGGCGTACCCATCCGCTCTAATAATCTCACAAATACTGAGTAGGCGTACCCATCCGATCCAAACAATCATGCAACACATAATATTCACATAGCAGTCATAAGCACATATCTTGTCCAAAAAACAAAACCACATTTCGCACAGTTCAATTCAAAACATTTTAAAACACATTTGAGTATCATTTTCCCCTAACGGAAAAGACAGTAAAAATAGGCTACGAGAACTCACCTCAAGCAAGTCTTTAGCAACCAAATCTTAATCACATAAGCAAATGCAACGACGCCCGCACACGACCTAGTCCAGTTAATGTCCCAATTTAATCATCCATTTCCAAAACAATATTCACATTTGATGCATAGAGTTTAGACGCATTGTAGAATTACTCATAACAATTTAGTGGTGTGATGGTTGATGACATATCCCAACAATCATATCAATCCCATTGCTCAATAATACATACTTATATTATTTAAAGAAATAGATAAGTAATATACGTAAATATTTATAATTAATAATTATAAATATATCTCGATAAGTCCATTCGGTAACCTTAGTCACCGTGAAAATAATCATATTAGAGTTGAAAATGGAACGTTTACTCATAACAAACATAATTGTGAAGTTTTGAGAAAAATCATATATTTTGTCTTTTAGTGAATTTATTAAAATAATAAAATAATTAAATAATATTTTATTATTTAAAATACAAAAATCATGTTTTAGGTAAAATTTCTAACTATAAAATTTTTACAAAATTTCGACATGACCCGTACACTCATACAACTTTTTCCAAGGTTTCAAACCTTATTTTCAACACTTTTTACCAATTCGACACTTTTCGATAAAATCCCGAAATCTCAATCTTTAACGTTTACTAAAACGTTTTTCCAAAATATCGTTCAATATTACTTCGTAAATGCATTTTCACTTCTAAAAGTCCGACAAAATTCTCATAACGACTAAATATCGCTTATTGGGCTTAAGGCCCAACAAGGGTCCATTAAGATATTTATAAGTCCAAAATACGATCCAAGTCCAAAATCAAGGTCCATTTACGTACATAAACATATACCAATAAGTAAAAAATAATTCGGACCACAATAAGCCCTCCCATTAAGCCACGGCTTAAATAGACTTATTGGGCCGTTAGTCCATAAGCTCTAAATTACGTATATTAAGCTTGAAAATAAGCTAATAAGCTACGTATCGCATTTGGTTACTACCATAAGCCTCAAAAATAGTCCACAACATACGACATATCACAAAAATAGTCAAAATCACTTTCCTAGTGATTTTGGGAAAATAACGTGGCATATAAGCCCACAATAAGCAAAGAAATAGCTTAAAAATAAGGTCGAATAAGCTATACAAGCTACTGTAAAAAATAAGCTATATAGCAACATATTTTATTCAACCATCACGACCACAACATCAAAACTACAAAAACCCTTATTTTTCTTTTTATATCTGACGAACCAAACACAACCTTTTTATTCGTTTCGTTTCCAAAAATCGATTTTCACAACGATCAACTTGTACAACTAACATCTATGCATAAAAATAAACACAAAAGGATAAACGAAATTTAAATTTGAAAACTTACAAGAAAATCTTTAAAAATGTAGATTTTGACACAAACCAGACAACCCAAACGTTGTTTAAATGAAAAGGTCATAAATAGAGTTGAACCAAGTAACATTGCAAAGGCATAATGATAGTAGGATCGGGATATCCCCGCCCTCTGAACTGGACGTGAGGGTCTCCCCTCATCTGGCTCTCTGCAAGGGAATCTCCACTCACTGCTTCCCCCAATATCCTCCCTTTACCACATCATGGGGGTTTACAGGAGATCCTAGAGGCTCGCTCGGAAAGACTGTTATACCATACCTTTACACGAAGTGATTCATCATCCTCAAACATGAGCCGATCGTTAGTTAGGGAGGGTTTATAGATTAGAAAATTCCCACAAATTGAATGAGAAGTGGGTCCATGTAAATAATCGATACCTTGCAAACAACAACGCTCCTTCCCCATATGGAGTTCGGAACCCAAACGCAATTGTTGAGTGAACTGTATCTTCTTTGTGTTAGTTAACCTAAGCTGCACCCTTACTGCTGGGGTGGGCTCGGCCTCCAAACCGTACGTGGGACGAGCTTGTGCCTCATACAACTCAGGCCGAAACCGGGGGGGATGTTTAGGAGAGATGGAGAGATCCAGCAGCTGACAGTCGGGGCGGGGATAAGCTTCCTTCTTCACAAGCTTATCCCTCCCAAAAAACCGACCCTATAGCGATTCTTATTTTTTCTATTCCATCCCATTCATTGACAGGCGGCTAATACTAATCTAATAAGTGAAGTAGTTGTCGTCTGACCAATCGGCTCGGACACCAGACCGCCCGTGCCCGCCCATTTTGTCTCGCCCTAAATGGAATCCCTTAGTTACGAGTATCAACCCGGAATATCACGTTCTCGATCAAAGTTGGAAAATTTATGTGTTTTTGTTGGTGGCTTAGGTCGGACGCACCATACACACACAAGTGTGTGTTTTATTTTTTTTGAAATGAAAATGAAATGCATTAAATGTCTAGTGGAAGAATATAAGTGTACAACTCTTAGACAAGCTTGCTAAAAAATGCCATGTTGTCCCTTCTTGACTTATTTGACCGGCCATAGGATCCAAGGGGTCTCGGGTCTTTCTTTTCGTGTCGGAATCACTTAAAAGCTCGTAAAACTCAACCGTAAAATTTACCCCAAAGTTAATTAGCATTTTTATTCACCTTAAAAATACTTTTCCGTTAACCTAGAGTATTTACACGACATATTTACACTTTAAATCCTTCAAAACTCATTTGGACATTAACGGACATGTAGGACTCGGTTTTTGGCATTTTTCAAAATTCGCGAGGCAAACCACCCGGAATACAAATAACACAATAATACCTTCCAAAATGGATTATTAATCACAATAAACCATAAATCACCATAATTCTCATAAAATCATCACCGTCAACACAGTACAAATCTGAATAAACTGACAAAAGTCAAATAGTCAAAGGAGTATAAATGAAATATTCAAAACACAAAAAGGGCAAAGGTTACAGTCTACGTGGCGATGGCATCTGGATTACAAAGCGACGCCGTCGTGTCGACATCTCTATAAATATAGATCCGTTTTTAGGGTTTTATGTGTGTAACTCTGGGATAACTTTGTATAAACCTAGGGAGACAAACCCTAGTCGTTTTAGGAGCTTTATAGGTAGTTTTTAGGGCCTCAAAACCCTATTGTACTACCTTGAATCCATGTTTTAATCAAGTAAGGTTATTTATCATTAATCATTTAATATGTCTATGTGTTGTTTGATTGATTCATCTTCTTGCTTTCTTTATAACATGCGAGGCTAAACCCTCCTTTGTATTTATCTATGATTGCATGAAACTTAGGTTGTAGATCCTTTTGATGTTGCTTCTTGTTGATGAATGTGCGCGTTATGCTTTAGAAAACTAGCTTTTGTCTGTATCGATGTTGATATGTCTAGGGAAACGCGAGTAGTGTAGAAAGGATACCATCGATAACAGTCTTCATACTACCTTACCCACTATATGGTTGATCCCTCTTAAGTTATTTAGCATGAATTTAATATACTCTTAGGGGCCTTGTAATAGTCTTCATACTACCTTACTTGTGCGTTGCCTTAACGGAATATTAAATAGACGACGGGTTCGTGTAATCCGTTCATGACCTAGGAAATACTTACACAGATCATCACAAGTGTGACAAAGCAACGGATCTAGGAGAAGCAATCTGAGGAGTAGTGCATGATTAGGTAAATACATTTGCTTATCATAAAGTTATCACCAGTAGATTAGATATTAATTAGTTTAGTAATTAGTTAAACAAACCAACCTCTCAAACCATAGATTTACCTGCTTTCTTATAAATATAAAAACACAAAAATAATCTTCTCTCAACCTTTAGAATTCTGTTAGACCGTGATCAAGCCTTCCCAACCTATTCCCCTAGAGAACGATAACAACCCCCGAGTCTTGCCTATACTACACTGCAACGATTAGGTACACTGCCTAGGGGATTGTAAAACTTCATGTGAAGTCTTCGCAACCCTCACATCAAGTTTTTGGCGCCGCTGCGTGGGGAATAGTTAGGTTTCGATCATAGTTTAACTTAGTTCTACTCACTTGAATCCTTTCAAGTGAGAATTTAATTCCGTATATTAGCTTTCTTGTAGTCTATCTTTTCTTTGTGTTAATTGTTTCGTAATCCATTCTCGTCAACCACCATGGGAGACGCGAATCCTATCCGTACTCTTGGAGATTACTCCAAACCTAGCCATGAGGGATACCGGAATACCATTGAGCTCCCTGTAGGGAACAATGTGGTACCTCTTCGATCCGACACCATCTGGTTGGTGCAAAACGGATGCTCATTCCACGGACTTCGGTCTGAGGATCCAAACCAACACCTCAAGGATTTCTTAAAACTTGTGGACTCACTTGACCTTGACGATGAAAACAGGGAAAGAACGCGCCTGCGTTTATTTCAATTTTCCCTTCGCGATCAAGCTAGAAATTGGCTTGAATATCTTCCAGCAGGATCCATCACCACATGGGGGGATCTTACTACTCGTTTCCTTGCTCAATTCTTTCCACCGGGAAGGACTACAAAACTCTGTAATGATATCTTGATGTTCCAACAACATCAAGGAGAATCTCTATCTGAAGCATGGACTCGTTTCAAGGACTTACCACAAAAGTCCCTCATCATGGCATCGACCTTTGGCTCTAAGTACAAATCTTTTATGACCATGTCAATCCCGTCACAAGACGAACCATTGACCAATCAGCCGGTGGCAAGCTTCGTGACAGAAACACCGAAGAATCCTGGGCATTATTAGAGGACCTCGCCCTCTATGACAATGAAAGTTGGAACGACCTAAGGGATTTCACTAAGCCGGTCAAGGCAATCTCTTTGCCTCAAGATGTCCAGAGTATATTCAACCGCTGCCTCATCGAGCTCGAGAATCAAGTCCAACGCTTAATGGAAGCTCATCTTGCTCCGACGCAACCTACTCAAGTGAACAAAATCACTACCTCATATGAGCTCTGCAGTGGTCCCCACAACACTCATTATTGCATGGAATATCCTGAACAAGCCTTTGTTGAATATGCATCCTCGCGTACCGATGAAGCGGGAGGTAAGTGGTACAATTTTAAGCCCGGGCAAAACAATCTTGGTGACACCTACAATCTGTCATGGAAAAGTCACCCAAACCTTAGGTGGAGACAACCCCAAAATTCCCAAAATAATTTTTCAAACCCACCTAACCAGTTCCAACCCAACGGTTCGATCCTAAACCGTCCCTTCAACAACAATCCTTGACGTTTTAACAATCAATCAAATCTAGAAGGATTGGTATCCAACTTCATGGCATCTCAAGACGCTAGATTGTCCAAGTTTGAAGCCGATTTCAAACAACAACAAAGCTAGATGACCAACAAAATTGAAACAGTATTAAAGGCCATCACTGATTGAATAGCGGGAGCATTCCCTAGCGACATGGTTAAGAACCCTAAACTGAATGTTAACACCACAAATTTAGTTTTGTCTGCTCGTTCTTACCTAACTAAAGACCCACAATGCTGACCTATATCCATGGTTCGATCAATGCCATCACAATCCATCCCAAGCAACAAAGCGACTCACATGATGACGAGCCAGTAGAGAGTGAGGAAGAAGATAAGGATAGCCCAGAAAACACCAATACCAACCCTTCCGTATCACCTGATCTATCCATTTCATTTATCACCGATGTTAGGAACACAAAAGTGTCGGTCACTTCCATAGATATCGTTAGATAGATCGTTTATTTATTTTTGGCAACTTGTTAGGCCAGTTAACTCAAGGACCATGGAAAGCCCATGCAAGCCAAGGCCCAAACCAGCCATAGGAGGTATTAATACCGTTTCCATGCTATGGAAAGGGTGTTGGTTGTTCATTATTTCACACACACAATACAAGTTTTTCTCTTATGTTTCTTTCTCTCTCTAAAATGTTCATCCAACCACTCTCTCTCTAAAACTACCTCTCTTTCTCATTTCATGTATGTTAATTGATTGTTCTTCAATTGGTATCAAGAGCCATAGAGTGATTTGTTTAGTTTTGTGTTTGTTATTGGTTCGTGTTTCCTTGTTTTAAACCGTACACATCTTTCTTGTTTTTTTCTTTTATTTTCGAAGCTTTAACATACACTAAAAGATCATTTACTTTGGTAAAATTGATCTAGTATATTTGGATATAGGTGTATTTGCTTTGGATCAAACAAAAACTAATTTTTACAACTTTTGTTTTTCGAAAAACCTTAGAAATTACAAATCTTGATTTTAAAATTTTTGGCTTAAAAACCATAAAGTTTGCATTTTTAAGGTACCTATAGGTTTAGTCTTTTTATGTTTTTGAGTTTTTGGGTTTCGTAACCGAATTGGCAGTTACTCGAATTTGCAGCTTGGAAGTTTAACCGAATTCGCAGCGTCTCAAGTTTAACCGAATTAGCAGTTATCAGTTTTAACCAAATTAGCAGCTTCTTAGTGTTAACCGAATTGGCAGTTCTCAGTTTCAACCGAATTAGCAGTTATCAGTTTTAACCGAATTAGCAGCTTCTTAGTGTTAACCGAATTGGCAATTTTCTGTAGCAACCGAATTCACAATACTTTTTTGGCAACCTAATTCGCAATATACTTTGACAACCCAATTCGTAACTAAAGTTTAAAACTCAAATTGTTAAACCAAAATTATACGGTTTATTTTTGTGACTTGTAAAATCCCGTGAAACATTCACTTGTTTTCCCGGTTTTGTCTAGAATTGTAAAATCCCGTGTAGTTTTCATGACTTACAACACATAAAAGACAACACCTTCAAACACAATTTCTTTCAATCATCGTTTGATCAAACAAGTAATCTTTTAACATACAACTTTCACAATGACAACTCTTGCTGACAAAGTGATTCTTTCGGGTGCTGATAATCGTCTACCTATGTTAGAAAAGATATGTATGATTCTTGGAAAAGCAGAATGGAGCTATACATGATGAATAGACAATATGGACGAATGATCCTTGAATCCGTTGAAAATGGTCCACTCATCTGGCCTACGATTGAGGAGAATGGAGTGACTAGACCAAAGAAATATTCTGAGTTATCTGCTATGGAAGCAATTCAAGCTGATTGTGATGTCAAGGCAACAAATATCATTCTCCAAGGATTACCACCAGAGGTCTATGCACTTGTTAGCAATCATCGAATCGCCAAGGAACTTTAGGAAATAATTCAACTTCTCATGCAAGGAACTTCATTAACGAAACAGGAAAGAGAGTGTAAACTATATGATGAATTCGATAAGTTTGCTTATAAGAAGGGGGAAACACTACGTGATTTCTACTTGAGATTTTCACTGCTACTCAATGACATGAATACCTACAATGTGAAACTGGAATGATTTCAAGTGAACACCAAGTTTTTGAATACCCTTCCTCCTGAGTGGAGCAAATTTGTGACCGATGTAAACTGGTTCAGGATTTAGGGAGTACTGATTTCTTTTCCTTGTTTCATTTTACCTTTATTCGTTTTTACGGGTACTTCTATAGAACATTGAGGACAATGTTAAACTTAAGTGTAGGGGGAAAATAAGCCTTAGAAACTATTACTTCATTTGCCATTTGCTTGTTCCTTAAAATGATGGGTAATATATCGAAACATTGGATAAAAAGGTAATTTTGACCCAAATTTAAATTTTTTTATGACACATACCGATGAAAACTAAGTATTAATAGCGTCTCATGGATAGGAATGTGTATGACTAGCACAAAAAACCCTCAAAATTCCACCTTAAAAATGTGAGGTTCGCCTTTAGATCTTTAAGAATTTGGGTATCCATTATTGATACCCAAGATAATTTGTACCTTTAGCTTTCTCGAGTTAAGGTTCGAATGCAGTCATATGTGTTATAGATGTGTACGTATGGTCTTTGTCGCCTTTTTTGGAGCATTGGTATCGGTATTAAATTATATGAGTATACCGGTAGTATATTAAATTCTAAAACTTGTTTTTGTGATGCATCCCGAGACCGCATAGTAAGTATTAGGATTTGCTAGATAAGAGGCACTAGGATTAACCCATGTTTTAAACTTGTAATTGTTATTATGGTCACACCGATCATATAACTCTCCTACACCCTTGCCATGCACTCATTTTTAGTGCAAGATACTCCTAGTATAACCCCCTGAGCCTATCTCTTTTCACGGTTCTCGTAATTTTCTGGTTAAGCCAGACTATTAATGAAGAGCATTTTTAACCCTTAAACTAATCGTTACACCTAAATCGCCTTAGCCTACCTTGTATGTACTAACTTTTAGTACATTATTGTTTTAACCCAAGTTAATTATTGAGTGTACGGTTGCTAAGTCCTTATCCTTGTAAATACTGTTTTAGGACGATTAGTATTCATGGTAGTATTCATCTTATGAAGAATTGGGGAAGAAGTAATTTATTACCCCTAATAGAGCTCAATAAGCTCCATGTTATTTTGATCCACCTCAAATCGAATCATTAGTTAGATTGTAAATAATCGAGTATATAAAAGTTTAAGTGTAGGGGTTCATCTATAAACCCCCATGATGTATGATATGTTTAAGCAATGGTAGGGCAAAAGTGTACGAAAAAATGTATATAAAAAAAAGAAAAAAAATGTACGGGCTGCCATTTGCTTATGTTTATATTTATATTAGAGTCAAGAAAAGAAAAAGAAAGAGATTGGTGTAGAGTTTGTATATTTTGTCCGAGTCTTTGGCTTAGCAACCAAACCAACGTGTACTCTTATAAATAATTAGCTAACCCTTCCACTCCAAATTTTCCCAAAAGTTACTCCTTAAATGTATCCCATCCGTTTTTGTTTCCATTAATGTTATCTTACACCTACACCCCACAACCCTTTAAAATACCTCTTAAATAGTAATGAATAATGCTTGCGCCTAGCGGTGGAGGTTTGATCCTTTACCAAGCCTATGGTAATTTATATGCTATAACATGTAATGAGTGTTGATTTTCTGTTTCTCCATTATGTTATAATTTATTATACACCCGAGTGAAAGAGAGAATCCCAAACACTTATGTGAGGTGCTAGTATATACTTTCTGTGCTTTTAATTACGAGGTCTAGAAGGTTGTGTTGTAAAATACTTTTAAAGAGTAGGTTAGATGACCCTAATATTGCTATTGTCTAGGTAGAAAAGCCTATTTGCTTGAGATCAAGCAAATCCCAATTGTAGGGGTATTTGATGAGGTGTCATTTTATATAGTATTTGAGGGTCTTAACCCCCTGAATCATGCAAAATGCCCCGATTACGTAGCTTAATCATTTGTTTTTAGGTTATTATAGCACTTGGAGGGCTTTTGGAGGTAATACACTGACTCGGCACATTTGGAGAGAACGATAAGATAAACGGTACCTACACCAAATCTCTTGAAGATTTATGCAAACAGAGGCTGGATATGGCATCTCAGGCATAAAGCGATGCCGTCGTGATCTATATAGGACCGTTTAGGATTTCGGTGGGGTATGCCTTTAAATTACACATACCTTTACCGCTAAATCGACTTAAATGACTAAAAAACCCAACGTACCAAAAATACATTGTATTTGTATGTTTTGCATTTGTATTGTACAGGTAATGGATATCCAAGAAAAAGACAAAAATAGAAGCCAAATCGACAAAACCGAGCATGAGAACGGAAAGAGCGTGAAAGAGAAGTCAAAATTAAAGCCAAGTCAAAAAGTCAAAGTCAACCCCGGGAAGTAGATTTGGAAAGAACACTCGAAACCAACCTGAAAAACACACACACACAAACTAAAAGTTGGGCCCACCGCACCCACCTAGTGGGCCCGGGACAGCCCACTTATACACTTATAAACCTTAAACCCTTAATAAAAGCCCAACACCCTTATTTCCCTACCCGGCCCAACAATGAGCCCAACATCATCCCTTTATAACTCCCGTCAACACCACTACCCTTTATAACCTTTACCCCGTTAGTCCTTTAAGGACTAACGGTGCAAACTAATAAGAACAACTCAATGGGGGGGGGGGACCTTTAATGCAAACACTCATAGAAAATAGATGGACCATTCATGCCATATACCTAAACTTTCACCCTGCAATCAAACAAACAAACACTCGATTTTCCCGCTAAGCTTCCATTATTACTATTCACCTCCTCCCCCAAAGTTACACTAACCCACTTAAACCCACATTCTAGAATCTTAAATGATGCAATGGATGACGTTTTTGGCTCTGACACGTTGGCAATCCAAGTAAATCATTGGGGAATGATTGCGTGGTAATATTATGACACGTTTTTGGCTATTATTGATTTAAGGAGCATAAATAAAAGATGGCCAAGATTATGACTGCTAAAACCTCTCACATAAGAAAACCATCAAGGACCTAATGCTTCCATCCGGCTTTATAAATAGAGGGCTTTATCCTAATTTGTAGAAGAGAGTTTTTTGTTTAGTCTCTTTTTAGTATAATTTTCCTTAAAAGTACTTTGTATTTCCTTGCCAATTGATAAAAGTTAAAGGTTTTTATGAAAAGTTTGAAGTTTGGTGTTTTTTAAGGCATATTGTTATTTGATCATTTTAAATATAAGTTGTCAACCTTGAAAAGCTATGAAGTCAGCTATGTAAAATCTTACCTAAAAGCTTCACTAAGCTTTTTGTCTCTTGAATCAAACCTTATTTTACAGTTTAATCTCTTTTATTTCCTGTTTTAATCATAAAAATCTAAAAATACTAAAAAGAACCACCCCTGAAAATACCACAGCTTTTGGATGATAAGCTAGCCTTGGAAGAGCTTATAGACCTCACTAGCTTGTCTTTTTGACAAACTAGAGCTTGTAGATTTGATTGTTTGCCATGTTTTGAGCAAGGGTGCTTGTAAGTCTTTATTTTTATTGTCTAGCTTATTTACTATTCAAGTGCTTATTTCTGCTTATTTTCTGCTTATATATGCTTATTTATGTTTGCTTATGTTAGTTAATGCTTATTATGCTTAGGTTTTAGTTTAAAAATCTGTGCAAGTTTTCTTATATTCTTCTTAAAATAGCTCATAAAATAGCATAATCTAATCTAGCTATCGAGTGCTTAATGCTGTTTAAACTTGCAAATTATGTCTTTTTTAGCTTATATATTATCTGGTCTTAATGTTTTGTTTATTAAAAATTAAGTAATCAAGTTAAAATAGGCAAAACTGTTTTTAAAGGGGTGTTTGGTTTAACTGCTTAAATGGGTCAAAGTGGGTTAAAATTGCAATTTGACACTTAAGTCAGTTTAGCTTAGCTTAAATGAGTCCTAAGGTTTAGTTTGTTAAAGTTTTTAAGTAGTAAAACTCATTTTTAAGGATTTGAGGAGTTGTGGTTTGAAACTGTTAAGCTATAGCTTATTCTAGTTAGCATATTAATTGTGCCATTGCTTAATGTTTGCTTTTGTTGAAGTTTGTGTGTTTAATCATGTGTTAAAACAAAACTAGTATCATAGCCCTAAGGCTGCAATTTGTTGGTGTTTTATCATTTCTGTCACGGGAAACGCACACACTCTTGTTGATAAATTAACACACACACACACACACACATATACTCATCTAACTCTATGTTTGGGGGGGGGTAGGGTCTCAGTACTGGTGCCTTATTTCAAATTTGTTTGATTGTTGCTACATGTTTCTTTTGAGTTCCATATTTAATATGTTTAAAGGTTAAAATTCTATAAGGATTTGTTTGTGGGCTTATTTTTAAGCTCAAAAGTAGTGGTTTGTTAAGACTGAAAAAAGTTTTCTGAGTGTTGAAAAATGAACAAACAGCTTTTTCATTAAGATTTTAAGGGCTTATTTGTCTTTCAAACTCCTTTTTTATTAATGATTTTTGTAGCTTATTGTTAGAGCTTTTCAGTGGTATAACTCATTAAGCCATAAGGATCTATCTTTGAGCTTATTTTTAAGCTCAAAAGTGACCCTTTGCTGTTTTGCCTGTTGTTTTTGGAAATTTTGCTTATTTGCCTTATCTGAGTTTATTTGCTTATTTATTTTGCTTATTTAGGTTTAGTAATTCTCATTAGGATAGTTTAAGTTCAATTTAGCTTATCTCCTTTAGGATTAACCTTATTTGAGCTTATTAGCATTCTAGCTTAAAAACCTTAAGCTTTATAGCTTTTTAAGTTTTCTGTCACATTTGCTTTCTATAGCTTAAACTTTTTGCTTATTTTTGTTTGTCATAGCTTATAGGACTAGCCTATAAGCGTTATAAGCCATTTTCATTGCCTTAGCTCATTTAAGTAGAAAATAGCCTAGCATCTTAAGTTCTAACAGCAGTATTAACTAAAAAGATAGTACTGCAGAGTTCATAAGCTCATTCTAGGCTTATTGAGTTGCTTATTTTTGTTTTTAAGAGCTTTTTAGATATGCCTTATCATCTGTTTTAGCTTAATTCCCTATTTGGTTTGCTTATTTGAGCTTAAAAATGCCAACAGTTAGCATTTTAGTGGTTTAGTATAGTTTAGGCTTATTCTGTCTTTCTTAGCTTATTTGTGTGCTTATTCGTGCTTTATAAAAAAGGTGTCTTTGTAAAAAGTGCTTATTTTTAATCCCTCTAAAAAGTTGTAAAAAATGGAGTTTAAAAAACATTTGGGAATTGGGGGAAGTCAAGGGTGAGCAAGGCTCGAACCCGAGACCTCACCCCTATTCGACCAAACGTTTTATAAACACCACACGCACTACCAACTCGCCCTTGGGACTTTTTCAGTTTTACTTTGCAAAATCTATTCTTTATAGTAGTTTTAGGTTATTTAGTATAATAAGCTGTTTTGGCTTATTTCTCTGCTTATTCGATAAGCTGTTTTCACAAGCTTATTTTTCTTAGATTCTACACTGTTCAAGCTACTTTTCATGATTTTTCCAGTTTTTTTATAAATAGTTTAGTATTTTTAAACATTTAATTTCATTAAAATCGTTTTTAATTCATAAAAAATTATAAAAAAGTCAAAAAAATATAATTCTTTTTAGAAAATTTTCTTTTAACATTTAGAACCTAGGAAAATTAGATTTGCTTTCGTAGGGTTAAAATTGCAAAATTTTGTTTTTTAAAGAACGGGATTGAATCCCGTTCACGATTTTAGAGTTTTTAAGCCCTAATCGCCTTCGTTTTTTGTCTAGTTTTCTTTGTCCTAACTTTTTAGTAAATTAAGACTTATAAAAACCAAAAAGATCATTTTAGGATTTAATTTTGTTAATTTAGGGTTTTTAGGTCCCGTTTAGGATTCCCGTTTTGCATTTTTAGTAAAATTTGTTTTCCCTTAAGTGTTTTTAAGTTTTTGCCTTAATTTTCCCAAGGTTTTAGAAGACCAATATCAATCTTGTTCCATTCAATCATCAATTGTCAAAACGACTCTTGACTTTCAATTGCATTCCTCGTTGGGGAAACGACCCGGGAATCATACTCCCAGATTACTATAATTGTGATATTTTGATTCTTACCCTCCTTTATATATATATATATATATATATATATATATATATATATATATATATATATATATATGTATATATATTTCTTATATATTTTATATAAATTTTAAAGGGTAGCATCAGACTTGATCAATGGTCCAAGCAGGTTCAGGAGTCGTCGGTCTTTCTTCTTCAGGTAGGGTTTCCACCTGTCTTTTCTTGAATCAGTAGCTGCTGGTGTGTGATCATTCCCGGAGTCTTGATCATCAGATACCTATACCTATTCATCGGGAGCGGAGTCATCATGCATCAGATCATCTAAAGAAGATAGCTCTTGAACCCATGCGATTCCAGTTGACTAGTGTCAGATATGGTCTAAGCCAAAGATTGTTGAGCTGAGGCTGTAGTCTTGGATGAACTCAAAACTTCACGGCCTGTTGCAGAGTAGATCCAGATGTACCATTAGATAGAGGAGGTAGAGGTGGCGGCAACTGAGAAGACCCTGATGAACCTGAAGTACCTGGAGCACCAGATGCGCCTGCTGGAGGAGGTGGCTGTGATGGTGGAGACCCTGGAGGAGATCTTGGTGCGTCACGTCTCTTTCGTCGCTTTTACGAGCTTCCTCCTGATCAGCTAGACGTTGATTTGAATAATCTAACTCCAAGGACTTCTGTAGGGCTTCATACAAGTCCTTGTGAACATTATTAGCCTTGTAGGAGTCATCTTCAAACATTCGCTGTTGTAGTATTTCCTTCATATCGACAGTGGACAGATCCCTGAAGCGAGCTCGTAGTGGAGCTTGCATTGCCCAGTCTATGATAAGTGCTTAATTACACATATCTTTTACCTCTAAAATCGAGCTTAAATGACCAAAAACAGACAAAAACTGCCAAATATATGTTT
>BQNB010005409.1:0-20838 GCA_026074375.1 Tanacetum coccineum | reverse complement strand
CTCCGTCCCTAAGAATCAATGCACATGGAATTAGTAAAAGAATAAAGCATAATTGGCTAACCAATTTAACTTGCAATCAAATACCTGCAGAGGCACGTCATGTATCTTAACCCACACTGGAATGCGATTCAACTCCTCCTTGAAAAGACTTGTATTAATCGTCCATTTCTTAAGAATAATCGAACTATTACGAATCATCCACGGACCATTCTCAAGAACATACTCTAGGCCTTTATTAGAATCAAACTTAAAGAAAAAAAATCCTTTAGAATTCATCATCAACCTAGTTAACCCATATTTAGCCTAATTATTGCGAACATAATACTCCACAACCAGGAATGCAATCCATTTGCTAATAAAATAGCCGAAGAGTGTATTCTCAAAACGACTACTAGTAGTTTAAACGACCTTTATTAGGATTGAAAGATCAACCCCTTCACACACATTGTTGGATTTCACATAGCGAAAATTGGCTTTATCTTTAATTGGTATAGACGTCACACCACCCGCCGCTCCTGCATACAAAACAGGCTTCGGAATGCGTACTAGTAGCGAATTTCACAGCAGCTAAATTAGTATCCATTGTTTCAGAATTGAGTGGGCAAGCCAGATTTGGGTCGCATGAACAACACCTATTGCTTCATTAACAGCCGAAGCTTGAGGATCCAAAATAGATTTCGTAGTAGCAGCAATAAGATAAGACAAACCATGAACATGATGGTTTATAGTTGACACATCATTAACTTCTGCATTAGAAGCTGGACTTGTATCAGCATTAGGATCAACAATTAGGAACTTATCCCATAAAGCCATCATTGCATCAAAAGTGGCTTTTATCTCATCAGGAGTTAGCCCATAAATTACCTCATCATAAACACCGCCATTGATTTTCGCCATCAAAACTTTAAGGTCATTCTAAGACGTAATATGCACCCTCAACATTGATCCGATAACCTCAACATGAGTAGACACATCATCATCACTAATAGATTTACCACTCAGGCCAGTAGCTTCAATATTTAGAGAGGCCGCTACAACAAGACTGTTAATAGTAGGTGTCGTGGTAGGCTCAACCACAGTTTCCGCTACAATTGTTTGGCCATACACATTTGCATCTTCAATCACAAACTGATCTTCAGTGGACTCACCATGCAACCGCATGCTGTATCTAGTTTGTTTGCTATTTTTACTAATTCCTCCACCTCCTTATTCTCCTTAGTCTTCAAACCCTTACCTGTGATATCCATCAATCAACCAGCCAACCAATAACAATAATACACTAATGATTCCACAACAGTGACGAAAACAAACTAATAGCATTAACCATCTGTAACACCCCCTTATTTGACATATAGCAGCGGAAGCTAATTTGGGGTATACTTCATGAATCAAAAGTCATAATCATAGAAAACGACTAAAAAGAGACGTTTTGGAAAATTTAGTTATCATTCATTATTATATCAGAGTTTTACAAAAGAGGTCCCAAAATACATTAAAACATAAAATTTGAATGATAACAAGTTTTGATGTCCTCAAGTCCAATGTCACTTCGTGTCATAGTTGCTCAATTACTTGGGATAAACATGCTAAAAGGATCAACACAAAGGTTGAGTGATATTCACAGTGTTTGCAATGTAATAGTTGAATACAAGTCATCATAAGTGGTAATAATTGCAACGAATACAATTATCATGGAAAACGGTATTTTTCCCTAAGCTGATGCAACCAAACATTAACATCCAAAGTCAATTTAACGACTTGAAGGAACAATTGTCCTTAAGGAAAGGTAACTTTCTAAAGTTACCCATTGTTCTCAAATATAGTGTGTTTGGTTACCCTATGTACGGGTACACCAATGGGAGTCGTCACCCCCAATAGATCTATCCACAATATTCACGTTCACTCGCAAGTGACTAATGATCATGATTAAGAAATACTGGTAGTGAAGGAAAACTTAGGCAATAATATATAAGGATAGCATATAGTTGGAAAAATACTTGTATTCATGGTTTATAGCATGTATCTCCCCACGGAGTTTGGAAAACATGTAAAGGTGGGACTATGAACTCACCTTGATAAGGTAGTTGATTGATTTGAAATTTAATTCAAATGAGAGTAAACAGCCTCGTCACGCAACCTGGGGTAATATGTCAAGTCTTAGTTTGAGTGTTTATATTTCAAACTTTATTTTATAAAGTTTAACGTAAATATTCATTTGGTTTATTAGTTCGTGAAAACATCGTATCACTGTTCGGGCTATCATAATCCAGAGGTCATGTAGTAAACGTTTGAGGAGCTAGGACACTTTAAATCGTAAATCCAGCAACTCGTCAAAACGTCTACCCAAATGAAACCCCTCACATGAAATTCCCTAGTAACGTGATACGTTATAGATTAAATGATAAGATTTTATCTTTTTAAAATTCTTCAAAAGCCAGTGGATGATAAATTATGTTAAATATATAATATAATTATTTTATAGTGTTTCGATCGACGAATGATAATTACAAATGTGTCGGGATTTAATAAAATCAAGTCTTATAATATTTAAATATATTTTTATAATTAATATAAAAATATTACATTTTATACCCTTGAGAATATGAAAATGACAATATATACCCTTGGTATATATATTTACAAATTTAACCCTTTACTTTAAATCTTTAAACATTTAACTCCTTAATTTTAGAGTATGGCAAAACAAACCCCTGAAGTTTAACTTTAGGATAATTACATTTTTGGCCTGAAAGTTTAATAATTTCAAAAGTTACAATATATACCCCTATGCATGAAATGTTTTGCGTTTTTAGTCCAAATACCATATACTTTGTATTTTTCAAATCTAACTTAGTTTTGCAGCTTATAGCTTATTACTATAAGCTAAAATAAGTAAGTTTTACAAGCTTGTAGCTTATGAAAAGAGCTTATGAGCTTAAAAATTCAAAATGGGCATGTTTGGTTTAGAAATAATAACTCGATGGGTTAGGACTTTTAGGATTAGTTTTTAAGCTTATAAAAATGATAGATTAGCTTATTAGAATAGCTTATTAAATCAGCTTATGGCTTATAGCTTATTAGGTTCATGAAAATAGCTTTTTAGGGCTTTTAGAGTGCGTTTGGTTTAGGAAAACCAAATGAGTAAGCTTTAGGGTTTAAGGGCTGATTTCATGAGATCATAAGGATGTATAGGAGCTGATATATAATCTAAAACAATACAAGAGCTTATTGAACGAGTGAAAAAGGCTTACTAGTACACGAATTGATGAAATGGGTCGAAATGAGCAATTTATAACCCGAAGACTTTATGAGATGAATCAAGAGCTTCTTTCTTCTTAACCTTGGCTTCTAAATAGCTTATACTTTCCTTTCTTCTCTTCTATGGCTTGGTTAGATCATGATTTTGAAGTAGTATGAAACTTAGTGATGAATTTTAAGGGTGTACATGTATGCGTGTATATATATAGGGTAAAAGAAAGAGTGGTGACCAAGTTTACTTGGTGTAGTGGCCAAGGACTAGCTAACATGACAAGGAGGGCTAGTAGTGACTAATGGAAGCTAGGAAAGTAGTATGGAGAGGTGTAGGGTGGTGGAGATGGTTCAAAAATCAAAGGAGGTGACAAGGGTTTTACTTGGTGAGCAAGGGTGGTGATGGAGGTGGTAGGGTGGTTGCTTGGTGGTGACAAGGTGGTGACAAGTAGGTGAAAGGAGGCTAGCAAGGTGGTGTGTCATGGAGAAGGGTGGTTGCTTGGTTTAAACTTGGTTCGAGCTAGTTAGGGGGTGACGGGTTCATTAGGGTTTTCGGGTTAGGGTTTTAGTTTTTAGGACGAGTAGGGGCTGAAATGGAGGGAAAGAATGTTTAAATATGGTGCTTAGGGAAGTTGTAACTCATGCCTAAAAGATGGTAAAGGTGTTACAAAATACCTTAAGAAAATTGAGGAAATATGGCTAGGGTGGGGGGGGTTGGGGGATGGTAGGGGGGTGGGGGGGGGGGGGGGGGGGGGGGGGGGGGGGGGGGGGGGGGGGGGATTGGCGGGGTTGTATCAGGCTTAAATGAGATGTACTGAAGGGTTTTTAGAGGAAAAGATATTTGAAATTCATGTATTGAAAACTTATACACATGCCTTCATAAGCTGTACATATGTTTTGTAATGTAAACATACATAATGTATAGGGTTTTTATATACAAGCGTTAACGATAAAGTCCGTTTATAATATCATTTTTGGAAAGTACGTTAACTAGATAACGGTATGGATTTTAGAACATATTACTTGACATATTATAAAGTTTACTTAACATAAAAGTTGATATGGAATTGCAATGAGTAGGTTGCATGAGCACGTTACTTTTTGTAATGTAAGTTACGTACATATGAATGGAAAAATCTTTCCATGGAACTTGTTGCATCTAATTTAATTACGATGGAAATTACACTGAGGAAAATTGCATCAAATTTAAAATAGATGGATAATTACATACGGAACAATTGTGGGTTGTATAATTTTATTAATTCTTTATCGGCAAGAAATTGCATATTATTGCCATAACATTTTCAGTCAACACAATAAATAAAAAGTTTTCTCCTGTGGGGGGATCTAGCGTGATATTATAAGTGTGTAACCATAAACACCAACGAGGTTGAACTCTTGAATGCCTCTTTTGATGTTTACAAACTATTATACCATATTACTACGATCCAGCAGTGGATTAGGATCAATTTGATATTTAAGAATTAACACACAAATAAAGTAAGTAATACTAACCTTTATGTTTAATGACAAATGCCAATAAACGAGAATCTTGATCTTAAAATCTTTAGTGATTAAATTATCACCTCTACGGTTGCTCACACAACACGTCAAACAAGCACACTACCATGCTAATTGTTACTTCACGAATAAAAACCACAAACAAACTAGGGTTCAGTGTTCTTGGTTTAAACTTGGTCGTACCCTAAAAGGGTTTAAGACCTGAACAGTTTATAATTGTTGATGATTTTAGTGTCATCGACGCCATTTGTGTAATGGTGATTTACTGGAGACCAATGAGGTTTCATGTTCGGCTCAGTAACAAGTTAGGGGAGTGTGGAATGCACAGCTAACATGTAATCTATAAGGACTGAGTTTGCAGGGTTTACGCCATAACCAAGTTGTTGGTTACGCCATAAATGGCTTTGGCATAGTTTACACCGTAACCTATAATATGGTTACGCCGTAACGCTTTAGACAGAAACTAGTGTTTGATAGTTTATGCCATAACCAAGAATGGTTATGCCGTAACTAGTGTAATATGCCAATCAGTTACGCCGTAACAGGTTTTGTTACGCTGTAACAAGTGTGTCAGAAGGTTGATTAAAATCAGTTTTAGCCAACTTTACCTTCAAATAACCATCCTATTTTCTTGTATATGATACTCAGGAACTTACTTGGTCAATATATACGAAAAACACACAGGAAACATACGAATTCTCCATACAATTCCTTCATTTTTATTGATTTATGTTTCTTGTGCCTAGAACATAAATTGTATACTCTTTATATTATCTCGATAGAGATTTCGTGCAACCCAGGCATCTTGATAGGGTCAAAATACTTTATACGAATAGTGAAATATCATTACAAGATATAGAGAGTTATCCAGGATCATCACACACACCCTAGATTTTAACAAACGTATAAAGTAATTGTTGTGATCATGGCTGTAAATACGGTGAAGGATATGACAACAAACTTTAGGAAATTGGACAAGTTTGAGGGGCATGATTTTAGGCGATGGCAAAAGAAAATGCATTTCTTGTTAACGACGTTGAAGTTGGTTTATGTGTTGATTACACTAATGCCGGAATTGGTGGAAGATGCAAGAATGGAAGCGATAAGGATAAGGGCTAAGTGGGAGAATGATGACTACATATGCAGGGATCACATCTTGAATGGTATGTCGGATTCTCTTTTTGATGTTTATACGAATGTTGAATCGGCTACGGAGTTGTGGGATTCACTTGAATCCAAGTACATGGCAGAGGATTCTTCTAGTAAGAAATTCCTTTTAAGTAATTTTAATAATTAAAAGATGGTCGATTCTAGACTGGTCATAGAACAATATAATGAACTCTTTAGGATCCTTGGACAATACACATAACATGGCTTGAAAATGGATGAATCCATTTTTGTTTCAAGTATAATTGATAAGTTGCCTCCTTCCTGGAAGGATTTTAAACTTACTTTGAAACATGGTAAAGATGATTTGTCTTTGGTCCAACTTAGTAGTCACTTGCACATAGAGGAATCTCTAAGGGCGCAGGACAGGGTAAGGAAGTTGGTGGCCCCTCTGTTAATATGACAGAAGAGGGTAAGAACAAACACAACAAACAAAACAAAGGTAAAAAGCGATCCAATAAGAACAACAGTGGTTCTAGTTCCAACAAGAAACCAAAGTTGGAATGTTGGAAGTATGGCAAGACTGGTCACTTCAAAAGGGATTGCCTTAGTGGTAAAAAGAACAACGCAAATGCTGGTGGTTCGGGAAAGGGGTCTAAGGACCATTCCCGAGACCAACGTCAGAATTTAGTGCTTGTTTGGAACAGTTTTGTTAAATATTATGTTTCACTAATTTCTAAGGCATTTTATGTGTAGGTTGATGCAATTGCTTGGTGGATAGATTCTGGTGCTACAACTTATGTTTGTAAAGATCGTTGTTGGTTTAAGACATTCGAACCAGTGGAAGACGGATTTGTACTTTACATGGGTGATGAACATTTTGCTCCTGTTCATGGCAAAGGAAGCGTAGCATTAGAATATAGTTCTGGAAAAACTGTTACTTTGTTTAATGTGTTGTATGTACCTAAACTTTGTAAGAACTTAGTTTTTGGTCATGTGTTGAATAAGTATGGATATAAGCAGGTTTATAAATCCGATAAGTATATCTTATTGAAGTCTGGTGTGTTTGTAGGATTTGGTTATTATAACAATGGTATGTTTATGTTGGACTTGAATAAAGTTCCTGATGATTCAGATTCTGTATATATGTCTTCTTCTACTGTTGTTAATTCCTCATTATGGCTTGTTCGTTTAGGACATGTGCACTACAAAAGAATGCTTGAAATGTCTAAAGATGATTTAATTCCTGCTATTGATGAAAATTCAGAAAAATGTAATACTTGTATGTTAAAGAAAATCACAAGGACACCATTTCAAAGTATAACAAGGAAATTTGTCATGCTTGAATTAATATATAGTGATTTGTGTGATTTGCTACACCATATTTAGGCAATAAAAAAATATGTCATAACTTTTATAGATAAGGCCTCTAGGTTTTGCTATTTATTTGCTACATGCTAAGAATGAAGCCCTTGATAAATTTAGAATTTATAAAACTGAAGTTGAATTGCAACAAAATGACTTAATTAAAACTTTACACACAGATAGAGGTGGTGAATATTATGATCTTGTATTTTTACAATCTATAGGAATCATTCATGAAACTACAGCTCCTTACATACCACAGCAAAATGGTGTGGCTGAAAGGAAAAATAGAGCTCTTAAGGAAATGGTTAATTCCATGTTATCTTACTCGGGTTTGAGTGAGGGGTTCTAGGGAGAAGCCATGTTAACGGCTTGCTATTTATTAAATAGGGTTCCTAATAAAAGGAACAAGACCACTCCATATGATCTTTGGTATAAGAAATGACCCAACTTGGCATTTTTGTCAGTTTAGGGTTGTAGGGCCGTAGTAAGGCATCCTGATCTAAAAAGGAAAACTTTTGGTGAAAAGGGTATTGATTGCATCTTTGTTGGATATGCTGAGCATTCCAAGGCATATAGGTTCTATGTTATTGAACCTAATGACTCTGTTTCTATAAACTCAATTATAGAATCAAGAGATGCTATATTTGATGAGAACCATTTCTCTTCAATACCTATACCAAAGGGCATTATACCAAATGTACAAGAATCTCAATTGGATGATCACACTGATGATGTGCCAAGTGAGATTCCTGAGACTCGAAAAGGTAAAAGAGTTCGGAAACCTAAATCATATGGTTCTGATTTTCAGCTATATTTAGTTGAGGGATCAAGAGATCAAGTTGCATTGCAATACTCTTACTGCTTTAGCATAGAGGAGGATCCTAGAACCTATAATGAAGCTATGCAATCTCGTGATGATGCTTTCTAGAAAGAAGCAATAGATGATGAGTTTGGTTCTATTATGGAAAATAATACATGTGTTTTATCTGTTTTACCTCCTGGTTGTAAACCTTTAGGTTGCAAATAGATCTTCAAAAGGAAGATGAAAGTCGATGGTATAATTGACAAGTTTAAAGCTCGATTAGTAATCTAAGGTTTTAGACAAAAGGAAGGAATCAATTACTTCGATACCTATGCACCAGTTACTTGTATCACTACTATTAGATTGTTGTTAGGCTTAGCTGCTATTCACAATATAGTGATCCATCAAATGGATGTCAAAACAACATTCTTGAATGGTGATTTGGATGAAGAAGTGTATATGAAGCAACCGAAAGGATTTGTTATGTTAAGTAATGAGCATAAGGTGTGTAAGCTGGTTAAGTCATTGTATGGGCTAAAACAAGCACCTAAACAGTGGCATCAAAAGTTTGATGAAGATGTATCGTCAAGTGGTTTTCACTTAAACCAGTCCGACAAGTGTGTATATAGCAAATTTGATAGCTCTAGTAAAGGTGTCATAATTTGGTTATATGTTGATGACATGTTGATTTTCAAAACTGACCAAGATCAAGTTGATAAAACTAGGAAGTTTTTTTCATCAAATTTCTCAATGAAAGATATAGGAGAAGCAGACGTTATTCTTGGTATAAAGATTAAACATGAGGCTAAGGAGATTGTCATTACACAATCTCACTACATTGAGAAAATACTCAAGAAGTTTAATCGTGAAGATTGTTCTCTTGTGAATACTCCCATGGATCCGATAGAAAATCTTAAGCCGAATACAAGGAAACCTATAGATCAGCTTGAATACTTAAGAGATATTAGCTGCTTGATGTATGCTATGATAATTACTAGACCAAATATTGCTTATGCTATTGGTAGATTAAGTAGGTTTACTAGTAATCTCAGTAGACAACATTAGAAAGCAATAACAAGAGTATTTAAGTACTTGAGAGGTACTAAGGATTATGGTCTATCATATGTTGGATATCCTTCGGTGTTAGAAGGCTATTCGGATGCTAGCTGGATAAATCATGTTGAATATTCATCTTCTACAAGTGGATGGGTGTTCTTGCTTGGGGGAGGTGCCATTTCACGGGCTTCCAAGAAGCAAACATGCATTACTGGTTCGACTATGGAATATAAGTTTGTTGCATTGGCTACTACTGGTAAGGAAGCAGAATGGTTAAGAAACTTAATTCATGAGATTCTAATATGGCCGAAACCAGTAGCACCAATATCTATCTGATGTGATAGTGCTCCCATAATGGCTAGGGCATATAGTTAGATTTACAATAGGAAGTCTAGACACTTAGGTGTTAGACATAGTATGGTTAAAGAGCTAATCAGGAATGGTGTGATAACCATTGAGTTTGTTCGAATACAACATAATTTGGCAGACCACTTGACGAAGGGTCTAACTAGAGACTAAGTGAATAAGTCAGTTAAAGGGATGAGATTAAAGTCCAAATAAATCTACTACCTATGAGATACCTAATTCTCTTCTAATACAACGTTAGAAGCTAAATTCAATGTGGAAAACTCATAGCTAGAGATTGGAACACAAGTTTTATCTTCCTGTGGTATGTGTTTAGACCTACAAGTGATGGTTAGGTTGAAGTTTACCTTCTTAATGGTTCTTTTGAAAAATTGCAATACAGGTGCAAGATCTAAAGGGACCACCTATGTGAACATGAAGTTTAGCTGCTTCAAGAAGCTTAGACTTAGTTTTCTATATGTTCATCAATGGATTAGGACAAATGGCTTGTAAAGTGTCAAGTAAATGAACTTTAAAGTGTTGTAGAAACAAATTTGTATAGTATCTTTAGGTATTCAAATGGTTTGACGGGTTCAATCGTTATAACACCCCGATTTTCGAATATTTGGAATGTGTATTATAATATGGTGAAAATTCAATCGCAATACATTTTCATTTATGCATTTGTTTGTTTCGTTGTGGTTGTTATAACATGTTTGCATATATCTTTATATATATTTTAGTAAATCAAGGATTACAGTAAAATAGGGGAGATTTGTTGGTGATTTTAGTGTCATCGACGCCATTTGTGTAATGGTTTCATGTTTGGCTCGGTAACAAGTTATGGGAGTGTGGAGTACACGCTTGTTGAGCTAACATGTAATCTATAAGGACCATGTTTATAGGGTTTACGCTGTAACCAAGTAGCTGGTTACGCTGTAAATGGTTATGGAATTGTTACGCTATAACCAGGGTTATGGTTACGCCGTAACATTTTAGACAAAAACTATGGTTTGATAGTTTACGCCATAACCAAGATGGTTATGTTGTAAGTAGTGTAATTTCCCAATACGTTACGCCGTAATAGGTTTTGTTACGCCGTAACCATTGTGTCAGAAAGTTGGTTAAATTTAGTTTTAACCAACTTTAACTGCAAATAACAATCCTAATTTCCTATTACATATACACAGGAACATACTTGGTCTTATACATAGAAAACATACAAAAATTTCCTTACAATTCCTTCATTTATGGCTACTTGAAAGAAATTGTTGTAAGGCGAGCTGATCATAAACTTTACAAGTTTAAAGAAATTGACTTTTCGGACTTACACCTAAATGACATTGAAGACATGCTTATCCTTATTACTCAAAACAATATCTTCAACCTAGAAGGTGATGTGATTTTGGACTTTGTCGCTACTCTAAAAATGTTTACTCGAATAATCATTGTTCAGAATTGGGTTGAAAATATCCAGCTAGGTGTTGAAAGTTACCAAAGAAAGCTCAAATTAACGAAGCCTCAAAGAACATGTCCACTTCTCTTAGCCAAAGAACCATACATACCAAAATTTGATCCACCAGGGGTTATTTATGAAGACGAGAGCAAGAAGAAAAGGCTGATCCATATTGATGAGCTTCACAAGTTTTATGATGGGACTCTCTAATCTGTTCATAATATCCTTCGTCAAAGGCTGCAGAACTTCAAGCTTGGTTACAAAAATGACATGCCTACGAGGCAGTTGAAAGATAAAGATAAGAGACGCACATGCATCTTGCTGAACAAGATTGATGATAAGTTGCTCAAAAGAAGGATTATGAGAAACTTAGAAGTGCTAGTTAGTAGAAGGAAAACAAAGACTCCCCCTCAAAAATAGGACCAATTGAGAAATTGTTGTCTTTTAAAAACATTGTGAGGGATGAAGTGTTGAATACACAATTTTGAAAGGTGATCTATAATTTCCGATGTTCCATCTTCCTCTCTTGATGAATGCAGGTCGTCCAAATTGTTCTCTGGTATTTAGACTTCGGTGCTCCAAGCATATGGACAGGAGATCGTCTCAGCTCCACCAATTTCGTCAATAATTTTTGGGACAGTCAATTTCGGAAATTGTCACGTGGCAAAGATATTGGGATATGTGATTATATGACTGGTGGGAATGTTACGATCTCAAGGGTTTACTACGTAGAAGGACTTGGACACAACTTATTCTCCGTTGGGCAATTTTGTGATTCGAACCTTGAAGTTGCTTTTCGTTAACACACCTGCTTCATTCGTAATCTAGAAGGTGTTGATCTATTGACTGGATCTCGAGGCAACAATCTATATACTCTGTCTCTTGGAGATATGATGGCGTCCTCCCCTATATGTCTCTTCTCAAAGGCCTCAAAGACTAAGTCCTGGCTATGGCACCGACGTCTATCTCACTTGAACTTTGGTGAAATCAACCATTTAGCTAGACACGGTCTTGTTCAAGGTCTCCCTAAGCTAAAATTTGAAAAGGACCATCTGTGTTCTGCATGTGCAATAGGCAAAAGCAAGAAGAAACCCTACAAACCTAAATCTGAAGACACCAACCAAGAAAAACTCTATCTTTTGCACATGGATCTTTGTGGTCCAATGCGTGTCACAAGTGTTAATGGAAAGAAGTACATCCTCATCATTGTTGATGATTACTCTCGATTTACATGGGTAAAGTGCTTAAGGTCAAAAGATGAAGCTCCATATTTCATTATCAAGTTTCTCAAGATGATCCAATTGCGCTTAAAGCACCTGTCTAACGAATCAGAACAAAAAACGGGACAATAGAACTGAGTTTGTTAATCAAACTTGCGTGAATATTTGAGGAAGGTTGGCATCTCTCATGAACATCTATTGTCGGGTCGCTCTCACAGCAAAAATGGTGTCGTTTTGAAAAGGACGTAATCGTACGCTAAAATTAAAGTGCCCACTCAATTTAATTTATTCAGAAGCTCCGTTATTCTTATGGGCTGATGTAGTTGCCACTGAATGTTTTACCCAAATTGTTCCATCATTACGTCTTCATCACGGCAAAACACCATATGAGCTTTTACATGACAAACTTCCTGACTTATCATTCTTCCACGTATTTGGTGCACTTTGTTATCCGAAAAATGATAGCGAGAATTTGGGAAAGTTATAACCGAAAGCCAATATTGGTATTTTCATTGCTATGCACCCCACAAGAATGCATTTTTCGAAATTTACAATACGTACACGTCGAATCCATGGTAAACAATTCATGTAGATTTTGTTTGAGCATGAAGCGATGGCTATTAGAACAGAGCAGTTCGGACTCGCACTTCATGATATGACTCCTTGCAAACAATCTGTTAGGACTCGTGCCTCCAAACCCTCCTCCTTCAACACGTTTGTACCACCTTCAAGAACTGATTAGGATCTTTTGTTTCAACCACTGTTTGATGAATTACTCAACCCTTCATCAAGTGTTGATCGCCCAGCCCTAAGTAATTGCTCTGGTTGCTCGAAGTTAGTTGCTCCAGAAAACCCGCTATGCATCAACCCGGTTCACTTCCTCAACAACGTTGACCAAGATTGCACAATCAACCTTGTAACCACATAACAACACCCGGAAACTCTCTATCTACCTGTCTTCCTAACGATGTTGAAGAAGACAATCATGACTTAGATGTTGCACACATGAATAACGATCTATTCTTTGGCATTCAAATTCTAGAAAATAATTCTGATGCATCTTCTTCTTCGGATGTTATTCCCACTATTGTGCAAACTGCTGCTCCTTACTCAGAACATGTTACTAAATGGACCAAGGATCATCATTTAGACAACATCATTGGTGAACTCGAAAGACCTATTTCCACAAGACTCCAACTCCATGAACAAGCCTTATTTTGTTACTATGATTCCTTTCTCACTATTAGTTGAACCAAAGAAACTTAAAGAACGCATTAACTCAAGCAAGTGGATTGAAGCAATGCAAGAGGGAGCTGATAAGTTCGAATTTGAAATGTCTAAAGTCTGGGAACTCGTTCCTCATCTAGATAAAGTGATGGTTATTACTTTAAAATAGATCTACAAGGTGAAACTTGATGAATTAGGTGGAATTCTAAAGAACAAGGCTCATCTGGTTGCTCGTGGTTACCGTCAAGAAAAGAGAATTAATTTTGAGGAATCCTTTTCTCTAGTGGATAGACTTGATGCTATTTCAAAATTTTCCTCGTTATGTTGATTCACATGATATGATCGTCTATCAAAGAGATTGTTTAAGACGACAATCATGTTCGAAGAAGTTTATGTCAGCCAACCGGACAGGTTTGTGGATCAAGAGAATTCGAATCATGTGTACAAGCTTAAGAAAGCTCTCTATGGGTTGAAATAAGCTCCTCGCGCGTAGTACGATCTTTTGTCAAAGTTTCTACTCTCTCAAGAATTCTCTAAAGGAACTGTGGATCCCACATTGTTCATCAGAAGACAAGGCAATGATATTCTCCTGGTACAAATATATGTTGATGATATAATTTTGCGTCTACTACACCTGAACTATATGACCAATTTTCAAAAATAATGTGTTCAAAGTTTAAGATGTCGATGATGGGCAAAATATCATTTTTTTTCTAGGACTACAGATTTCACAAAGTCCTAGAGGCATATTTATAACCAGGACTAAAATTTGCTCTAGAATCTTTGATTAATTTTGGTATGGAATCTAGTGACCCCGTGGTACTTCCATGGTTGGAGTGAAATCCAAACTGGATGAAGATTCACAAAGGAAAGCCATTAACCCTATACACTATCGTTGAATGGTTAACACTCTTATGTATCTCACAGCCAGTAGACTAGACCTTACATTTGTTGTATGCATGTGTGCCCGGTATCAGGCAAATCCTACCGAAAAGCACTTACATGCTGTAAAAAGAATCTTTAAATACCTAAGAGGAACCGTTAATAGGGGACTCTGGTATCCAAAGGATTCTTCTATTGCTCTAACAGGGGGGACCTTATGGCGTCGTCTGATCATGCTGGTTGGCCAAGATATAGTTGAATAGTAATCTGGTTGTTATGCAATTATTAGGAGACAGACTTGTTAGCTGGTCATCAAAAAGGCAGAAAAGCGCTGCGATATCCAGTACGGAAGCTGAATATATAGCCTTGTCAGGCTGTTGTGCTCAAGTCCTTTGGATGAGATCACAGCTTACCGACTATGGCCTTGGATTCAATAAAATTTCAATGCACTGTGATAACAAAAGCGCTATTGCCTTATGCTACAAAAATGTTCAACATTCTCGATCAAAACATATCAGATTCCACTTCATTAAAGAGCAAGTAGAAAACGGAGTAGTAAAGCTTTACTTTGTCAATTCAGAATATCAGTGGGGACAATCTTCACTAAAGGCCTTTGGCAGAGAAAGAATTGAATTTTCTCATCAACAAGCTGGGAATGCGAAGTTTTATGCCGGAAACCCTAAAACAATTGGCAGATGAAGCTGAAGAATAGTGGTGGTACCTATTCAAATATCATGTATATAATATGTATATATAAATTACACATCAGAAAAACCAAAAAGATTTTTCATTTTCAGAAAACCTTTATAAAAACAAAATACAAAAATAAAAAATCTTTAAAACCAACGGAAAAAATTAAAAAAAATGAGAAAAATATAAAAAGAGTTAATAATGGCATGTCTTGAAATTTGGATAACATTTACGGTCTTAGAAATGTCATTTAATAATGATACGAGGCTGTAAATGAAGTTCGAGCAGAAGTTCAAATGTTTTCAAAACATGCCAAATGGCTTGCTATTATTTCAGATAGCAACCCAGTCATCATCTTAAAGGCAAGTATTTCAAAAAGAAAACTTGACCTCATAACGGGAATTTATTCTCGGGCATGGTCTACTTTATGACCATGCAAAGGCTTGTGTTTACTTTACAACACCAACCGTGCTTTCTATATTACCATAAGTGTACGTGTCAGTGCGCTTATGTGTTAAAATAAGATAAATCTTATTTCATGGTGTTTGATTTTCAAAAATAAAACATTAAGTCATCAGAAAATGCTTTTCAAAGACATTCGACTTCTCAAAAAAACGACTACAACTCTTTAAATAGAAAACGGGTCATTGTTTGAGGGGGAGAAAATGTCAAATATTTTCTTCAGAAAGTTATTTGATTAAAAGGAATAAAAGGTTTTTAAACAATACGGGAATATCATTTTTAAGGAAAGTATTAAGTTTGCCTTATGTATGCCTTAAATGTTATTTGTTTATGCCTTAGAGAGAATATGTGCAAATTTAAGTTGTTAGGTATGCTAGTTAAAACTACAGGGGGGGGACCAAAAATATTTTTCCCACTTTCTAGGATAGTTAGTGCTAGTTGATGAATTAATTTCCAAGCATGCATGCACAACAAAGTGTAGTTAAATTCCACGGATCACGTAAATAACGAAACGAGTAACGGTAACACGGAAAATTACGAAATTTTAAATATTGCTCTAAAACATAAAAACGTGGCTATTGCCAAAATACTACAACGTTTGGTGTCCCGGTTCGCTCCCGGAGACGATTCTCAGATAATAACGAAACAACTTCCCGGCTAAACGGTAAAGCTAAATGAAACATTTAAAAATTCAATTTACTACACGGAAACGGCTAACTTATTGAACGGAAATTCTCGGGTTGTCACATATAGGCTTAGGTTGATTAGGGTTTTGGTTAAAAATTTTGGATCGACAGAAGTATGTTTAGGGTTTAGGACGGTACTTTGACTTGATAGCATGTAGAATATTAGGGTTATGGGAAATCTCAATTGAGGACAATCAATGATAATATTATCTTTGTTATTTTACATGGTATCAGAGCTCTAGGTAAGATCCACCATCATAAATTTGCTATCCTCCGGTCATTGGCTACGCGTTGGTGATCGGAGGGATCATAGTTTATCATTAGTTTCTACATGGTATCAGAGACCTAATCGATCCTAAAACCTTAAACCTTCATTACAAAATAGTTATCCTCCGGTCATCGATAACTCGCTGATGATTCGAAGGGATACCTGTTAGGAATTCAGTTTTTAGTGAAGTGACGATCATTATTGATCTCACGAGCCTTAGTAATAGTTAGTCAATTCAATGTAATATCTAAGTAATCTAACCAGGCCAAAGGCTCATGGAAAGCCCATGTTAAAGCCAATGGCCGGCCTTGGTTAGAGTATTTATACCCTCTCCACACATGGAGAGGGTGTTGGTTGTTCATTTCTCACATTACACTAATCTAATGTTTTCTTTTTACTTCTCTCTCTAAGTGTTCATCCAACCATCTCTTTCCCTCTCTAAACTCTAAACGAATCCTTCCATTTATGTGTTAAGATATTCTACAATTGGTATCAAGAGCCATGGGGTGTTTGTGAAGGTTTTGTGTGCGTTTGTTACTCGTTTTTATTCGTGTGTTTTGGTTCGAATCCATCAAAAGGTTGTCACCTTTTGAGGGTTTAAAAATCATAAAGCTTTTAACTTTCTTTCTTAGTTATCTTAGTTTAGACTAGAAGTACAAGAAAATCTTTCAAAAACCATAAAAATATCATATTTTTTAGTCTTTTTGGTTAAAAAGAGGATTTTATACCAAGAATCTTGATTTCAAATTTTTCGTGTCAAAAATGTTAAAGTTTGTGTTTTTAAAGTTCTAATAGTCTTAGATAGGTAAGAAGTACAAGAAAAATCATGTAAAAACGTCAAAAAGTGTGTCTTTTTAAGATTTTTGATTTTTGAGTTTCGAAGTTAGTTGGGCGAATTATACACATAGGCGAATTATACGTATTTTTCCTTCAGGGGATTTATACGTTTCCTATAGGCGAATTATACATGTCATTTGTTCAGGCTATTTATACGTTTGTTCAGGCGATTTATACGTTTCCTATAGGCGAATTATACGTGTCATTTGTTCAGGCGATTTATACGTTTGTTCAGGCGATTTATACGTGTTAATTTGTTCAGGCGATTTATACGTTTTCCCTTTAGTCGAATTATACGTGAAAATTTGTTCAGGCGATTTATACGTGTTAATTTGTTCTGGCGATTTATACGTGTAGTTTACAAGGGCGATTTATACGTTTTGTGTAGACAAATTATACGTTGTTTCTTTACAAAGGCGATTTATACGTTTTGTGAAGGCGATTTATACGTTTGTTTGCAAGGGTGATTTATACATTTTTTCAAGGGTGAACTATACACGTTTATTAGGTGAATTATACGGTTGTTCTTTGATTTGTAAAATCCCGTGAAAACTTGATTTCCTGATTTTATCAAGAATAGTAAAATCCTGTGTATTCCAAAAGACCCAACTTCATTAATCAATACTCACTTTAACACAACAACCTCCAATCACTGTACGATCATCTTAATCTTATCACATTGAAATGGATTCAATTATTTCACTTGGACAAAAGAATACTCTTGCTGAGTACATGATACTCTCCGATGCTGACAATCGTCCACCAATGTTGGACAAAGACCTGTATGATTCTTGGAAAAGTAGAATGGAATTATACATGCAAAATAGAGAACACGGAAGAATGATACTTGAATCAGTTGAAGATGGTCCTCTCATTTGGCCAACGGTTGAAGAGAACGATGTAATCATAACAAAGAAATATGTTAAATTATCTGCTGCTAAGAAAATTTAAGCTGATTGTGATATGAAAGCTACCAATATCATTCTTCAAGGTCTTCTTGATGATATCTATTCACTTGTAAATCATCACAGAGTTGCTAAAGATTTATGGAAGAGAGTTCAATTACCGATGCAAGGTACATCTTTGACAAAGCAGGAAAGAAAGTGTAAGCTGTATGATGCATTTGTTAAGTTTACTCACATCAAGGGGGAATCACTTCACACGTATTACTTAAGATTTACTCAGCTGATTAACGATATGAACATCTACAAAATGAAAATGGAGCAATTTCACGTTAATACCAAGTTCCTAAACAGTCTTCCACCTGAATGGAGTAAGTTTGTGACTGATGTCAAGCTTGTTAAAGATTTGCATACCTCCAACTTTGATCAGCTTCATGCATATCTTGAACAACACGAACTCCATGCAAATGAAGTCCGTATTATGCGTGAACGCAATCAAGATCCACTTGCATTCGTTGCAAATCAGTAGATGACACCACCTCACCATAATACTTATCAGTCTTCTTACAACAATCCTTAACTTCAACAATAGTTTTCACCATCACAATATGGATCAATTCAACCCAATCAACATTACTCATCTCATTATCCATCACAAACTCAATTCAATCATTCATCCATTCCACCATCACATACATTTCAGTCTCAAATGAATCATCAAACCTCAACTGTTCCACAAGTAATTCCACAAGTTGCTTATCAATCACCTCAAGCTCCTACATAACTTATGACCGAGTCGCCGTTTGTAGACTCTGGTTTTGTTGTTCCTGTGTTTGCTCTAGGGGATGATCCGATTGCTTGTCTCAATAAAGCAATGGCATTTCTAACAGATATAGCATCTTCAAGGTTCCCTTCTACCAATAATCAACTCATAACCTCCTTTAATCCAAGAAACCAAGCCACTATTCAGGACGGCAGGTTATTGTGCAATAAGTTCAGGGGAGACTAGGGCAAAATTATTTTGGTACTACCTATAAGAGCAATGCTACTAGTTCAAGAGGAAACACTGCAAGTGGACAAGCAAGAGTTGTTAAATGCTACAACTGTCAAGGTGAAGGACATATGGCTAGGCGATGCACTCAGCCGAAGCGACCAAGGAATGCATCATAGTACAAGGAGAAAGCAATGTTAGCAGAAGCTCAGGAAGCTGGACAAATATTAGATGAGGAACAACTCTCATTTCTTGCAGATCTAGGAATTCCAGCAGGTCAATCTCAGACAATCATTCCTCACAATGCTGCTTTCCAGACTGAGGATCTCGATACCTATGATTCTGACTGTGATGATCTCTTGACTGCACAAGCGGTTCTTATGGCCAACATTTCCAACTATGGTTCTGACGTTATCTCATAGGTACCTAATTATGAAACCTATCTTAATGATATGGATAATCAAATTGTGCATGCGTTGCAGGATTTTGAACAATCACAAGCTATAGATTTTACAGATAATGAGATATCTAGTGATAGCAATATCATTCCATATTCTCAATATTTTCAAGAAACACAACAGGCAACTGTTCAAGATACTAATTTGCAGGCATAACAAGATTCAATGATTTTATCTGTGATTGAACAAATGTCCGAACAAATGATTAATCATGTAAATAATTAGCAAAAGGCTAATAAGGAACAGAATAATGAATCAATAACTGTTGAGCTTGAGAGATATAAGGAAAGGGTCAAAACTTTTGAACAACGTCTTAATATTGATTTAAGCAGTCGTGAAAAAATGATTGATTCTCAAATGGATGATATGATTAAAGAGAAACTTGCACTCAAAGAACAAGTTGACTCACTTGAGCAAAATCTTTTGAAACAAATCAAAGAAAAGGAATCTGTATTACAAACTTTTGTAGTTTTCAAAAATGAATCCAAAGAAAAAGAGAATAAATATATGGAAAATGAAATTGATTTGGAAAAGAAGATTAAGGAACTTGATAATATTATTTGTAAAGTGGGTCAATCTGCTCAAACAGTGCACATGTTAACTAAGCCACAAGCGTTTTATGATAATACACACAAACAAGCTCTATGTTATCAAAATCCGTTTTATCTTAAGAAAGCTTAGTGGATAAAACCAACCTTGTATGATGGTGTTGTTATGTCTAATAAACATGTTGCTATGTCTGTGATTGATGATGAAGAAACATTGATTTTGGAAGAAGAGAGTCGATCAAAAATGTCTGAAAAAGCAAAGGATCTTGAAATTATTGCAAAGAAAATTTCACATAAACCTATCGATTATGAAAAATTAAATAGACTAACTGAAGATTTTGGAAAACGTTTTTCTACACAACAAGAATTATCGGCTGAACAAGCCTTTTGGTTTCATATACTTAATCCAACCATTAAACCTTCTTACACACCACCTGTCATAGTGGATGTTCCCAGTGAACTACCTAAGGTGAGTTTGGTGAATGCAAGCCTTAAAAAGCTTAAATTCCATGTTAGCCTCAAAATATTGAGTCGAACAATGAAAGTTTGTTCATAATTATATTAGGTCTCGGTCACTAAATTAATATACGTTGTAATAGGCTAGACGGGTAAACGGGCTCTTATTTGTAATCTAATCGGTCACGTGTATCGGGCGAAAGCCCAAGTAAACCCGAGCCTGGCCCGTAGAATTACTAAAGGCATGCAAGCCTTTTAGTCTTAACTACAAATACCCCTCTCCAAGGATGGAGAGGGTGTTGGTTCA